>CM047815.1:51714469-51920597 GCA_026214975.1 Gentiana macrophylla
GACTTATGGTAGTGCTCCATCCATTAGCAAATCAACTGGAAGCACTGAAACCCTTCCTAAACAAGCAACTCCCAGGTACTGACTTTGCTTCCACAGCACATACATGTACTTCTAACTTTGCCTATAGATGTGCTAAATAACTTACTCCTAGATCATAGATTCAGGAGCATTAGCCCACATGACAGGAAATAAGAATCTCCTAACTGATTTCTTGCCATGTAATTCATTTCACTTTGTGAAAATTGCTGATATTCATCATCAGTCTCTGGGACTGGCACTGTGCACATATTGGCAACTTAACAATTTTGAGAGTATAACTTGGCAGTCAATTGATGATGCCAACGTACACAAAATATGAAAGAACATAGAAGAAGTTTCAAATTCCAGAAGGGATTAAATCCCAATCTAGATGATGTTAGAGGAAGGGTGTTAAGCCTAGAAACCCTTCCCACTATAAAAACAGTGGTTGTTGCGATAAAACATGAGAAAAGTAGACGCAAATTGATGCTAAGTGGGAGTTCTAATCACAGTTCTTCCACTGAAAACAGTGCCTTGTTCACTAAATCTATATCCTAGAAACAAAAAGGGAACAGGCTCTGGTGTGACCACTGTAAGAGAACTAGGCACACTAAGGATACCTGCTCGAAAATACATGGAAAACCTCCTAACTGGAAGCCAGCTAGGCAAAAGTATATCTCTAAAAGCTCTGGTAGATTAGCCAAGGTTCAGGAACAGAAGTCTGAAAGTGACTTCAGCAGAGAGCAGATTGAGGCCATAAAAAGGCTTCTCTGAACTTAAAAGTCTCAGACATCTGCTCCTCAAGGCAACATCTCCATGGCCAACAAAGATATGTGCTTTAATGCTTATTCTGGTAATCAAATTCTAAGAAATGTTTGGATTGTAGACTCAAGGGCTTCCAATCACATGACTGGAAACCCTAACATGTTTACAAAACTTCTAAGTGTAATCATCCTCACAATGTTAAGATTTATGATGGAACCATCTCTCAGGTTTCTCGAACTGCAAACATCATTTAACTGAAACTATCACTCTAAAAGATGTTCTTTATGTACCTAACTTACAATGTAACTTCTTGTCTGTCAATAGGTTCACTAAAGACTTTAATTGTTCTGTGATGATTCATACTAATGGATGTAAGTTTCAGGTATTGAGTTAAATGGAGGAGATTGACGGTGCTGAGGCTCATTCTGGGTTATTTATCTTAAGGACACCTCACTATAACAAGTATATTGATGATCTTCCTAGAGGCTTGCTTATTTAGAAGTAAAAAGACTAAATTTTGTATTTGTAATGACATCATGCTTCTTTGTTACATATTAAGACATCCTAATTTCTTATATTTGAAAATTTTGTACCATGATATGCTTAAGGAAATAAATTTTGATTCTCTTCATTGTGAAATATGTCAATTTCTAAGCATGTGTGATTTAGTATTCCTAAAGTTTTATATCAACCTTCCAGTCTTTTTAGTTTGTTTCAAAGTGACATATATGGACCATCTAAAAGAAAAACATTAAGGGTCAAAATATGGTTTGTCAGTTTCATTGATGACCACAGCAGGTTTACTTGGCTCTTCCTCCTAAAAGAGAAATCAGAAGTTGGATCCATGTTCAGTACAGCTATCAAAGTACTAAAAAACGATAATGGCAAGGAATATTTTGAGAAAAATCTCAACTCCTTTTTCTTTGAAAAGGGGATTGTTCATATTAGTACTTGTGTTAATACACCCCGGCAGAATAGGGTTGCTGAAAGAAAAAATAGACATCTCATAGAAGTTGCTAGAAGTATCATGTTCACCATGAAAGTCCCCAAATTCCTATAGGGAGATGTTGTTCTTATAGCTACCTATATGATCAACAGAATGCCTTCAAGGGTGCTCATTTTCAAAACTCATATACAAGTGCTAGAGGAAGCACATCCTGAAACTCATTTTATAAGCTCTCTTGACTTTAAGGTGTTTGGATATGTATGTTATGTTCACATGCATTTTCAAAATTTGGGAAAGCTTGACCTTAGGGCACTGAAATGTATCTTTGTTGGGTATTCATCCTCCTAGCAAGGATACAAATTCTACTGTCCAAATACTAGAAAATACTTCAATTCCATGGATGTCACTTTTATAGAAGATCAACCCTTCTATACTGAGAGTCGGGGAATATTACCAAACAAGGAATAGGGAAGATTCCCCTACTCTGGACATTATGGAACCCCATAATCCAAAGGATGATGCACAAGATCAATTTGAATATGAACAAACTGACCCCACATCTGTGGATAACCAGCAAAACATTGAGCCTAACATTATTGTTTATTCTAGGAAAAGAAAGGCTACATCACAAAACCCCAAGTCTGATTCATTATAACATGAGTATTATACTGATAACCAAGGTTATGATCACAACGAGAATCAAAGTTCAGATAATAAGGATAATACTGACTATCAAGACTCTGATACACCAAATGAACAAAAAAATATCACCACTATTGGTGACCCTATTGCACAGAGAAAAAGGTACCAGAGCGAGCACTATAGCAAGTGGAGTAAGCGAAACGAACGAATGAAGTGATAGCGGCCAGCGGTTGGGGAAGAGACAATTGTCCAGAAGATACAGATAAGCTAGGTGCGTAATCCACTCGACAGTAGGAAGTTGTATTGCACATCCCCTATACAATTTCTTGTCTTATGATCATCTCTCTCCTCAATTTCATGGATTTACAAGTAGTCTGGACACTATACAAATACCTAAACATGTCCATGATGCTATGAAATCTCCAGAATGGAAGGTTACTCTTAAGGAAGAGATTAATGCTCTAATCAAGAGTGAGACATGGAACATTACTTCTCTACCAAAAGGGAAACGTCATGTTGGTTGCAGATGGATCTTCATAGTAAAATACAAAGCTGATGGGTCTCTTAATATGTATAAGGCTAGACTTGTGGCCAAAGGTTTCACTCAATCATATGGAATTGACTACCATGAAACCTTTGCCTCTGTTGCAAAGCTAAATACTACTAGAATTCCCATGAGCATTGTTGTAAACATGGAATGGTCCTTAACTCAACTAGACATCAAGAATGCCTTTCTCTACGGGGAATTGAATGAGGAAGTATACATGCACCTTCCCCCAATTCCATGAAACCTTTGCCTCTGTTACAAAGCTAAATACTTCTAGGATTCCCATGAGCATTGTTGTGAACATGGAATGGTCCTTAATTCAACTAGAAATCGAGAATGCCTTTTTCTACGGGGAATTGAATGAGGAAGTATACATGCACCTTCCCCCTGGTTTTGAAGCACTAGGAAAGAAGGGTGATGCATGCAAACTGAAGAAATCACTATATGGCCTCACACGGCCCCCTAGGGCATGGATTGGGAGGTTCACAAACTTCATGAGAAAAAATAAGTTCCACCAATGCCATACTGACCATATTTTGTTCACAAAGTTCAAATCTGGATATTCTAGTGGTCTATGTAGATGATATCATCCTAATACGGGATGATAATGAAGAAATCAGAAAAATCAAAGATACCCATGCTTCTGAGTTTGAAATAAAGGATCTAAGGAATCCAAAATGCTTCCTTGGTATGGAGATTGTGTCAAGACCCTGGGGTGTACAAGGGGTATGACATCATTTTGTTAGTTAGTTGGTTGGTTGGTTAAAGAGTTAGTTAATAGCTAATATGCTAGTTGTATAGAAGATAAGGCAGCCAAGCATATAAGGCTAGGCTCTTAGTTTGTAATAATCAGTTTTGTCATTAGTAAATCTCTTGTTTACTCTCATAATTTATGTATCTCTCTCTTCTTCCAATTCCTCTCCCCAATCTCCATTTTCCTCTCACCGAAATCAAACTTCGGAACCCTAAGTTCCTAACAGATTGCAAGAAATTCAAAAGGAATCTCCATATCCCAAAGAAAGTATACCCTGGATTTATTAAAGGAAACATGGATGATGGGGTGTAAACCAGCTGATACCCAGTTGAACTGGTTGAAACTTGGAAAAGAAAGTGACAGCCCTCTTGTTGATAAGGGGAGATACCAAAAACTTGCAGGAAAGCTTATCTCTCTCTCACACCAGACCTGACATATGTTTTGTTGTAGGATTGATCAGTCAATTCATGCATCAACCTACTGAAAGACACATGCAAGCTGCTGAAAGAGTGCTGAGATTTTTGAAGAAAAATCATGGACAAGGTCTTCTATTCAAGAAAATCATTCAAGATGGAAAGAAATCTATGTTGATGTTGACTATGCATGGGCTAAAACTGACAGAAGATCCACTTTAGGGTATAGCACCTATGTTTTGGGAAATCTTGCTACCAGAAGAAGCAAGAAACAACATGTTGGATCTAGAAGCAGAGCAGAATCAGAACATAGGGCACTAGCTCTATGTGTCTGTGTGGGAATCTGGGTGCAAAGGATGTTGTCTGAGTTAGGTTTCAAGAGGTCTGAACCTATTCAAATTCTATGTGACAACATATGAGCTATTTGCATAGCTGAAAATCCTACTCATCATGATAAAACTAAACATGTTGAGGTGGATAGGCACTTCATAAGAGAAAAGGTGACATATCAAGTTGCTGATATACTAATTAAGGTAGTCTCCAATCAAGTAAGTGTTCAATCATCTTCACTCCAAGCTTGGCTGCATCAACATATACAACCAACCTTGAGGGGGAGTGTTGAATTATGTTTTTTTGTACCTTAGTTTATATCCTTAATCACCTATCTTAGCTTATTCAGGATTAGATTAAGTTTTAACAGTTCTTCTGCTGCTTTTACTGTTCACTAGCCGTTGCCTCTTAGCAACTTCAATTTCTTTCTAGCCGTTGGTAATCTCCTATAAAGTGTAATCCATCACTTATCAATAATATTCAATCATATTCTCTGAATTATCTTCTCTAATTCTCTCTATTTCTACATATTCGAAAAAAATTACAACATGATATCTACTCAATTTAACAAACAGTTAAAGGTGTTGAAATCTGATAATGCAAAAGAATATTATGAATCCAATCTGAATATTTTTCATCTGGAAAAAGGGATTATTCACATTAGTATTTGTGTTTAAACTCCCTAAAGAAATGGGGTGATTGAAAGGAAGTATAGACATTTTCTTGAAATAACCAGGTCAATAATGTTTACCATGAATGTTCCAAAGTTTTTATGGGGAGAGGCAGTTCTCAATACTTATTACCTTATAAGCAGGATACCTACCAAGTTTTTGGAAGTTTAAAACTCCTAGGAAAGCCCTCACAGAAACTTGTGGAAGCACATTTTACATTCTGACCTGCCACTTAAAATCTTTGGTTGAACTGCTTTTGTATATGTTCATTCCAGTCATAGAAGTAAACTTGATCCAAAAGTAGTTAAGTGCATCTTTATTGGATATTCTCCTCACCACAAGGGTTAAAAGTGTTACTGATCCACTGAAAGGAAAATCTTTAACACTGTGGATGTTAATTTTTTTGAAAACAAACTGTTTTATGAAAGTTCTGGTAGTAGTTTTACTGACAGTTCAGGTACATGGGACTTGTTGGACCTTCCTACAAGTATAGCCAATCCTGATATATCAAATCTATCAAATCTGCAAGTTGACAGTCCTGAGCAACCACAACTACTATGGATCTCAACTCCTCTTAGACCTCCCATCTCAAAAGTCTATGCAAAGAAGAGGTGTCGTTTCCCTATTGAAACAAGAGAACAGAATGACATTGGTATAAACTCTGATGTTCCAACAAATGACACTGAATATGATCAAGGTTCTGGTAGCGATTCTAACCCTTCTCCTACTCCAATTCTTGCTCTTGTGATTGATGATCAACATATTGCTTTAAGGAAAGGTTTCAGAGAATGTACCAAGCATCCTCTTTATAATTTTGTACCTTATGACAGCCTGTCTTACAATTTATGTATGTTTATTAAGAATCTTAGTAATGAGTTCATCCCTCAAAATGTGCATGAATCACTCAAGATTCCTGTATGGAAATCTGCTATTCAAGAGGAAATGATGGCTTTAAAAAGAAATCATACTTGGGACATCACACCTCTACCTAAAGATAAGAAACCTGTACATTTTAAATGGTTGTTTACCATTAAGTACAATTCTGATGGCTCTATTAACAGACATAAGGCCAGCCATGTTGCTAGGGGTTCACTCAATCTTTGGGTATTGACTACCTAAAGACTTTTGCTCCGGTAGAAAAACATAACACTATCAGAATTCTGCTGTCTTATAGCAGCAAATCTTGATTGGCCTCTGTTTCAATTAGACATTAAAAATGTCTTTTTGAATGGAGATCTTAATGAAGATGCCTATATGTGCATTCCCCCTGACTTTGAAGATAGAAACAATAAAAACAAGGTTTGCAATCTCAGAAAATCCTTATATGTTATAAAGCAATCACCTCGGGCATGCTTTGCTAGATTTGCTAATTCTGTTAAGAAATGTGGATATCTTCAGTGCAATTCTGAACACGCCATGTTTACTGAAAGGTCTGCTGGAAAATAAATACTAATCATGCATGTTGATTACATCATAGTTACAAGTGATGATCAAGATGAGATGAGAAAACAGAAGAAGTACTTAGCTATTGAATTTGAAGTTAAGGATCTCGGTCACTTGAGGTACTTCCTTGGGATGGGGGTAGCAAGAACAAAGGAAGGAATTTCAGTCTCACAAAGGAAGTATGTATTGGATTTTCTCAGAGAAAATGGCATGTTAGGCTGCAAACCAGTCTCATCTCATACTGATCCAGGAATCAAGCTAAAAACCATGCCAAAATCTCCCACAATTGACGAATCACAGGTACCAAAGACTGGTAGGAAAACTAAGCTACCTTGCTCACGCCTGACATTAGCTTTGTTGTCAGCCTTGTAAGTCAATTCATGCAACATCCTACCAAGGAACAATGGCAAGCTGTCTACAGAACCCTAAAACATTTCAAGTCCAATCCTGATCGGGGATTATTCTTCAGAAAATCAGACTGCAGAGATATCATTATATATACTGATGTTGACTGGGCTGGAAACCACTCAGACAGAAGGTCAACTACTGGATATTGCCCTTATGTTTGGGGATATTTGACAACCTGGAGAAGCAAGAAACAACCAACTGTTTTCAGCAGCAATGCAGAATCAGAGCTTAGGGCTCTTGCCAGGGGCGGCTCCAGGAATTTAATGATACGGATCGGAAATTTAACATATTTTACGATTATTAAGTTTAATGTTATATATTATAGTTCAATACGGGTCAATAGGGATCAATATACAAAAATAAGGGGGTCGGAACACATATAAAATATGTACCTAAAAAAGAATTTCCACTGTAATATTTATTTTAGCATGTCGGGTGACCCATTGGTCACCATGTAGCCGCCCCTGCCTCTTGCACTTGGAATATGTGAAGGAATTTGGCTCAGAAGAGTACTCCAAGACATCAAGATACCTACACATTCAACTATTCAACTCCTCAATGATAACACCTCAGCACTAATGATGGCTGAAAACCCTATTCAACATGATAAAAAAAGCATGTTGAAATAGACAGACGCTTCATCAAAGAAAGGATTGAATCTAAAGAGATTACACTCAAACATGTCCCTTCTCTCACACAAATTGCTGATATTCTCACCAAGCCTCATCCATTTTATCTATTCAACAAGTTATGCAGCAAGCTTGGCTGAACAAACATCCATACAACCAAACTTGACGGGTTGTGTGTTACTTTAATTATATTTGGATTTAGCCTAATCTCTTTTACTAAGTAGGTTAAGGTTAACTTTTAATGTTATTCTGTTGGGACAAGTTTACAGGTGCATTAAACCTCTGTTCCAATTAGTTGTCTATTAGAGATTGTTAGTCTTCTGCTTCCTTACCAAGAAATAATGAAATTCGTTCTTGCAACCTTTATTCTTCTCGGTTTTTCTCTTTCTTTACAACTAGAAAGAAAATGTTCCATTAACAAAAAAACAGGCGGTGATTCTTCTTCTCCTTTTCTTGTGTAAGTGGTTTTCAGATTCATTCCTTCACTTTGAAAAATAGGATGAATGAAAATCTCCAACGCAAAACTGGGTGCAAGGACCAAATGCAATATTTCCCCAAATAAGAAAACACAAAAATCAGGAACCACTTTCAGACAATAGCAATCTTCCTAGGAACAGTAGGAATTAAAAGAATAAAAATAAAAGAAACATAGGCATTAAAATAATTGTTTCGTGCTTAAAATAATTGTTTCGTGCAAAATCAACCATATTAGCAGTTAAGGCCACAAAAACCAATATAAAATTAGAAACGGTGTGTCAACATGTATATATCATAACAATCATTCTGTCCAAATATTTCTTCCTTTATCATCTACGGTGAAAGGGAAAACAATACGTGCAAATTTTGATCAAGATAAGCAACTGTAAAGTCGATGATCAGTAAAGTAGTGCACTGCGAGCAAGAACTAATCAAAATAGACATATGTCAACAAGGAAAAGAAATTTTCTTGAAATATGTGAAGTATTGATGAAACAGAAAGAAAATTAAGCAAATCGCCGATTCAGTTCAAATGTACCAAGCCTTATAATAATTCAAACAAAGTATTCACTCTGATGATCACCACAAAGTAAACGATGGGAAAAAAATGGACAAAACAGACAAAATTGAAAAGTAAAAAGATTACTCAATGTCTAGAATAATATGAAGTCACTTGGGGAAAAAAAGATTGTCAAAGACTAGTGTTTTACCAAGGCCAGAGAGCTCGGTGTTATCCTGATGTTGGTGGTCCCCACCTCCGGATCCGAATCCGTGTGATTTCAAATCTTCTTCCTCCGCCAGTTCCTCAGGCAACAGCCGTCTCTTGGCCACCACCTCGTCGGGATGAACATGGTGATGCTGGACATCAGGATGATGATGATGATGATGATGCTCTTCCTCATGCTGGTGATGGGCATGGCCACAACCATGATGGTCATGCGCATGGGAGTGTCCATGTGCCGCCACAGCACTAAATCCGCAAATCACCATAATCGCATACAAACAGAAGATCCATTTCTCATTTCCAGCTCCCATCTTTCTCATCAAGAAATGGATATTAGGGTCAACACCGGCGCCGGCAGTTTCAGCTCAACAGAAAAGGTGTTTCCTTGAGCTGTCTGCGAGTTTGAAGGCGCGCTTGGGATTGGCGAGATTTAAGAGCGGTTTTTGCAGGTGCCTTCAATTGTAATAAAACAGACGACAACGAAAAATAGAATAATTATTCCCACTATAATGCCAAATGTGATAACATCCATTTTTTCATATGAAAAACCCACTCCATTCTTGCTGTATTATTAGAGACATGTTTTCATTGGAGTGGTCGTGAAATTCAACACGACGGAAACACAATATAATACAGGGGCATTTAGCACATTACACGTGTACCATGATAGAATCGACTATTTGAAAATCGAATCTATAATCAATATTCGATTTTTTCGGTGTTGATCGTGGTCCGACATTGCAGAAAATTACATCTTCACAGATTCAACTTTAACACGATCGATTTTGTGAAAATGGTGTGACGCACCAACAGTGGATGGGACATTGAGTAGATCAGTTGGGTGCAAATAATAACTCACATATATAACTCCTAGTGGCATCCTGTAATTACTTTCCATCACCACAATCATTTCGAACACCCTTAAAATTACTTCTTGCATCATAAGTAACACCAAAAAAATACGCAATTACTTCATGAACCATAACTTTTCTGAAATACAAATCAATCATCTAATAATCAAAATTAAACAATCAAATCCTTTCTTAAAAAATGGTTAAACCCTAATCAAAACGGTCCACACTCCCCCTGTCTCACGGGATAAGTAGAGATGTTAATCAGGTAATGTTGGTCCCCTGGAAAGGCTAACACAAAATTAGAGAGGGGGGGGGGGGGTGAATAAACTTGTCCCTAAAAACTGGATTTAAAACAAATTAAGGTTCAGTTAAAACTTGTGTGAAGTTAAGCTGACTAAGCTGAGTTCAAGTCAAACCGACTTAAGCTAAAAGCGAGTCAACCGGCAAATGGATATAATTCTAGCCTTTTTCTTGATCTTGTTATTCTATGTGAAAGCTGAGTGTGTTAAACTGAATTCTGAAGAATGTCAGTTTGTAAACCGTGAAGTGTATAACAATCAATTATCAAAATGTTGTAGATAAAAGCTGAGTAAGTAAATAAATGCGAAAAGTAAATAAGGCAAGTATTATAGAGGTTCCAGGTGGTGTAATCATGTACGTCCTCTCTTCCCCTGTGGTGCGGAGGAAAATTCCACTAGAACTTCTTGAGGTGAACTGTTACAAAAAGTCCTAAACAATAGTCCTTGGCTAATCCCAGCTTCACTATCTATCAAAGCAGTTGTAGAAACAGGTAGAATTGCTGCTCTTCAATTGCTTGAACACTGGTCCTTGAAGGGTTACATATGACTCTTCACCAGCTACCACCACAAACACAGTCTACCCGACTGCTTGTAACAACTGTCCTTGGCAAAACCTTCCCGGTTTGCTTCACAGTCTAAACCTTTGATGTGGAATCAAAGTTGGGCTGAGAATCAATAAATTGATTCTTGTTTGTGGTTCTTCAAAGTGTCTGATTCTTGATAAATTCTGTGTAGCTTGAACACTTGAAAAATTTCTAGATATGATCTTGTTATAGCACTGAGATGATAGCAATTCGAATAAAAAGACTAATGCACAAAAATGCTTGTTGATTCTTGTTAAATCTCTGTATTGTATTGTATTTGTTCCTTGGTGCAAAGACCTCTATTTATACTGTGAGGTCCAACGTTCATCTGGTTTGAATTCAAATTGTATCAACGTCTATCTTGTAACGGCTATATTTTGTGACCGTTCTGATGTGTCAGTAACTCATCCAATAAAATCGCTTCCTTTGTAACGTTCAAATGTACTATCATTTTGTTGGATGGCTGACATATAAAACAGAGTTCCTGATCAGTTTTATACTGAGAATGTCAGTTGTCAGTTTCTTGACTGACTCGGAGCATTAACTGAGTTTTTTTTTACTCTTCTTCAAATATCAGTACTCCATTTTCATCTGATTATAATTGACTTAATCAGAGTACACCATAAGCAAATAACTTCTAAGAATTCATTGTCCTTATGAATCTTAGGTCTTCATACAAGATCCATAAAGTCAGTTCAGGTCACCACAATCTTGCCTGAAGTCTAACTTCATAGTCGCGACTTGTAATCTTCATAACTGAGTTTGAATCCTCAGTTCTTCAATCTTCTATAACTGAGTCTGTGATCCTCAGTTCTTCAGTCTTCTAGATAAGTCAAACGAGTCTGTGTCCCTCAACGAACTTATTTTCTTGATTCCAATGGTGTATTACGAGTCGATTTATACATCTTAGTGATTTCCAGTTTTCTAGATGACTTCCAGTTTTTCAGTTTTACGACACACTAACTATTACAGTGTTTGTCGATGTAACTTATACAAATATCAGACTCTAGTAAAACCTAAACATTCATTCTAGACATCTTTTAGCTTTTCACTATAACAAACTAGCTTCCAAGACTTCATCAATGAGGTTAAAATAATACTTTGAATAAATATGATGAATTATCATCAAAACATAAATTTTATTTCCAACAATATCCCCCTTTTTGATGATGCCAAAACTCTCCCTAAAACAAAAGCTTAAAGATCAAAACAATGTAAAACAATGTAAAACTGGAAACTGGATTTCATTAGAATAAGCAAAAACTGGAATAGTTACATTTAGTCCAAATAGTTGTGATCAAAGACTAAGCTTTTCTTTGCTTTTTGTTGCACTGAGATAAACTTCATCTCTTTGTCATACATACGATATTCATTTTCTAGCTTGGAGTCTTTCTTTGAAAATGTCTTGTTGTAGTCAACTTGACTTCCTTCCTTCCATTTCCTCCATAGAAATAACTTTGGTAAGCCTGATTCTTTCAAGTAGTAATTTTCAAATTCTACTATATCAGCTTTCATTTGTTCAGTCTTGTCTTTAATCTTCAGTTTATCATCAATCCTCTGATTCTTCTTATGTTGTGCCATTTTCTGATCATGATATTTATCAGACAGGAAGTAGTTCAAGGATTCTTCAATAGTCTTATCCTTGTACTTGGCTTTGATAGGGTTGTGATCTTTGATAAACTTCATCCACAGATCCTTTGTAAGAGTAACTCTTCTGTCTCCAGACTGACTGTATTTTACAATGAGCTGCTCATCAGTTAAATCTTTCTTTAAGAATTTTGGATCTGATTTGTATCTTTCCAACTCGTCTTCAAGTCGCTTCATTTATGTAAGTAACTTCAGATTCCCTCTTTTTGGCATCATATAACTGATCTACCAGAGCATGGGTTGCTTGTTGGTCGGCTGATATACGTTGCAGAGAAGCAAGTACTTCCTTAAGCTGAATTTCTAACCCGTAGATGTGCTGATTCATATGCCAGCGAGCCTGTGCATGTGTTTCCCTATCTACTGCGGTTGAGTCTTCAAGTTTTTGTTTGAGTAAGAAAATTTCTGAAGCAGAAGTTGAACTTGACTTGTGGATCATCTCTAGTCTTGCATGAACTGAAACATATGTTCTAGTTCTATAATCCAGATATCCATAGATGTTTAATAAAAGGCCATTTTGTGTATCTTTTTGACTGAGCATGATCTTCAAATTTTCATGAACTTTGGCCAACTCATCCTTTGTTAGGATGTCAGAAGGATCATTTGTAACTTCTGTTTGATACTTAAACTGAGTATCATCTTCAATGATCATAAGTTGTTGTTTATCAATTTCATCAGCTGCTTGCTGATTGTCAGTTGTCTGATCTCCAACTGGCAAATCTTCTTGCTGTGTTACAATTTGCGTAGCTAGAGGTTGAGGTTGAGTTTCTTTTTGCAAACCTGTAGTTACATCAGCTTCTTTTCTTGATTCATCATTGCCATCATCATCCTTTTTCTTTGAAGTGACTTTGGGCGTGGATGATGTGGCTGATTCTCTTCTTTGTGCTAGTTCAGTGAATCTTTTGAAGCAGTTTTCAAGAAATTCTGAAATAGGAAACAGAGTGTATAGATTTCTAACTTCCAATTTCTCCAAGAGTAGTTTCTCTTCAGTCTGTATACTGACATCACGAGAATCTTCTGGTTTAAGCTTCATTTTCATCAGCTTGATGATTCTATCCGCTTCAAAAGCGAGATCAAGTTCTTTGATTTGATTGGTCTTATGGCGAGAAGCATGGTCGGCAGTGATATTTTCTTGTGTAACACATTTGTCGATTGTTGTTGTTCCCCCTCGGTTGGTCTTTGTCTTACTAGAAGTTCACAGGTACAAACATCTTATAAGCGATCTTTCTTTGCTTCGATTCGCTTCGCCGCTTGATGCATTTGTGTTCGACTTCCTCTTTGAGACACGATTTTACTCTCACTGGTTTCGAGTTGGGAAGTTGTTCTTATTACGGACCGATTTCCTCTGTAGTCTGTCTTGCTTTCTTCCCTTCCTTCGATTTCTCGAGATAAAATTGAATTATTCCACCTGAGTGTCTTCTTGATCGGAATCGCCATGATTGCTTGACCTTCAGTTTGAGCTCTTCGTACACTTTCTAATTCAGCTAAGTGTTGTTTCTTTATCTGATTGACTACATAACCTGCCCAATTGAATTCTATTTCATCCCAAATTATGTTCATCAGATAAATATTCTCATCAGATAGTGTACTGATTCCTTTGGATTTTCCAATGACATGTTTGCTGAGCCATCTGCTGAGGTGCGCAAATTCTGGCTTGAGTTTGTCAACATGACTATCAATTTCTACTGGTTCCTTAGAAAAAGTAAGTTGCTTCAGAAAAGCTGTAGTCAAATCTATTGATGTCACAGATGAATCTATGAAACCAAATAGTGACTTCATAACTCTTTCATTGACAACAATACGATCTCCATGAACTGTAGTGATCAGAGAGTTTCGTACCAATCGCATATTCTCCCAAAATTGCAAAATTCCTTCCACATCACGTGGTTCGTTGAATTTAACTTCTAGAAGATTTCTCAGACCTGGTTGTTTATGGATTTTATTACAAATCCAACTTACTAACAGAGTATTGTTGCACATTGCTTCATAGATATCGAGTGAAAATTCATCTAACTCTGTGATCAATCTTTCTTGTTTTGATTTGTCTGAAGTGGCCATATCTGGGTGTGAACACAAAAATTGATTTTTGAGAGGAAAGGATTGCGAAGAGTCTGATTCTGTTTTTAGGAAAGAGACGAAGAATTTGAAATTTGATTGAAAATAGTGTGAACGAGGGTTGAATAAATAGGTAGGATATACTGGCGGTTGAGTAGTACAACTTTTCAAATTCCATGATGGTTTGGGTAACCGATGCATGTACTGTTCTGACAGTCGTGGGGTGTACACGCAACATTCTGACAAAAAGAACTGCATTAATTAAATGCGATATAACTGTTGTTGATTTTATCATATCAACCTTTGACTAAATTTGACTGGAGTAGAAACTGATGCTGAGGTCAGTTTAAGAGTGAACTTTCAATTCTGTCAAATTTTCAGTTTCAGTTAATCAGTTTGAGTTTGTTGATGTCAATGACTAATCTGTTAAGTGAGCGCACCCAACATAACAAAGATTAATCCCCTTGACGAATCTCTAGCTTAACTGATTTAACTGACTTTGATTATCCCCAATTCAGTTCTTAGTTTGGCAAATCTTTCTTTGTCCAATGGCTTTGTAAAGATATCTGCCAACTGATCTTCAGTAGGTACATAAAGAACTGTTATATCATTTTTCTTTGCATGATCTCTTATAAAGTGGTGACGCACATCAATGTGCTTTGTCCTTGAGTGTAGAACTGGATTGTCAGTAATTGCAATTGCACTTGTGTTGTCACACATTATAGGAATTGTTCCTTCTTCTATTCCATAATCTCTTAATTGTTGTCTAATCCATAATACTTGAGCACAACAACTTCCAGCTGCTATATACTCTGCTTCAGCTGTTGAAGTTGAGATAGAATTTTGCTTTTTGCTAAACCATGACACAAGTCTATTTCCTGATAACTGACATGTGCCTGAAGTGCTCTTTCTATCCACTTTGCATCCAGCATAATCTGAGTCTGAATAAGATATCAGCTTGAATTCTCCTTTTTTTTGAATACCAAATTCCAACTCTATCTGTATCTTTTAGATATTTCAATGTTCTTTTTACAACTGTGAGATGACTTTCTTTTGGTTTTGACTGAAATCTTGCACATACACCAATGAAGAAAAGATATATCCGGCCTACTTCTTTGTAAGATAGAGTAAGCTTTCAATCATTCTTCTGTAAAGTGTTTGATCAACATCTTTGCATTCTTTGTCTTCATCTAGCCTGATGTTGGTCCCCATTGGTGTAGAAATTCCAGTTGATTTCTCCATACCAAACTTTTTGATAAGTTCTCTTGTATATTTGGTTTGGTGAATGAAAATTCCATCATCTAATTGTTTGACTTGTAATCCAAGAAAATAATTTAATTCTCCCATCATACTCATTTGAAATTTGCTCTTCATTAAACTTGCAAATTTCTCACATAACTGTTCATTTTCTGATCCGAAAATAATATCATCAACATAGATTTGAACAAGTAGAGTGCTTTCTCCGTTTTTCATCCTGAATAATGTTTTGTCGATTGTTCCTTTGATAAATCCATTATCCACTAGAAACTGAGATAGAGTTTCATACCAAGCTCTTGGTGTTTGTTTAAGTCCATAAAGAGCTTTCCTTAGTTTGAAAACTTTACCAGCTTGATCTTTGATCTCGAATCCAGGTGGTTGTTGAACATACACTTCTTCTTCAAGAATTCCATTCAAAAATGCGTTTTTAACATCCATCTGATATACTTTGAACTTTTTGTGAGCTGCAAATGCGAGAAATGGCCTGATTGCTTCTAATCTTGCAACTGGTGCATAAGTCTCATCAAAGTCTATGCCTTCTGCTTGAGAATATCCTTTAGCTACAAGTCTAGCTTTGTTTCTGATGATATTCCCATCTTCATCAAGTTTGTTTCTGAAGACCCATTTGGTTCCAATGATATTCACATAATCTGGTCTTTCCACTAATTCCCATACTTGATTTCTTTCGAATTCATTAAGTTCTTCTTGCATAGCTAGTATATATCCAGTCTGGATCCTTCAAATCTTCTTCAATTTCCTTAGGTTCAGATTGAGATAGAAAACATGCAATCATTGCATCTAGTTGATGTCTTGTTCGAACGCCTGTTTGAGTATCGCCAATAACTTGTTCTTCAGGGTGATCTCTCATCTATTGATGAACTGGTGCTTGCATTAAAGGGTTTGCATTTTGTTTGACTGGTTATACAAGAATTGGTTCTTGAATTTCTTCAACTGAATCAGAATCATGTTGTTCAGGTTGTTGAGTAGTTGGAAACTGAGACTGATATGGATCTGAAGATTCTGAAATTTGTAGTCTCCTAATGTCAATCAAATCGATTTTGGCATGGTAGTAAGCGAGATTGAGAAGCCGGTTCAGTCTGCTCTTCGATTGTTTCACCAGGAAGTTTGGTTCATCAAATACTACATGTATTGATTCCTCATGCTTAAGTGTCCTTTTGTTTAGTACTCTAAAAGCTTTCTTTGACACTTGAATATCCTAGAAAAATTCCTTCATCGACTTTAAATTTGAAAAACATGAAGTTGATCTTTCCCATTATTGTGTATGAAACATTTGCTTCCAAAAGAATGAAAGTATGAAACATTTGGTTTTCTTCCATTCCAAATTTCATAAGGAGTCTTCTCATGCCTTTTGTTCATGAGAGCTCTGTTCTGTGTATAACAGGCTGTGTTAACAGCTTCTGCCCAATATCTTTCAGGTAGTTTAGCTTCACATATCATCGTCCTTCCTGCTTATTTGAGTGTTCTGTTTCTTCTTTCAGCTACACCATTCTGTTGAGGTGTTCCTGTGGCAGCGAGTTGGTGTAAAACACCATTTTCTTCACAATATTCAATAATCACATTGTTGAGGAATTCAGTTCCTTTATCAGATCTTATCTTCACAACTGATACTCCTTTCTGATTATGAAGTCTCTTAAGTAATTCTGTAAGTCTTTGCTTGGTTTCACTTTTCTTGGTTAAGAAGATAACCCAAGTGTATCTTGAAAAATCATCTACCACCACCAATGTATATTTCTTGCCACTGATACTAATTGGTGTAATAGGTCCAAATAAATCCATGTGTAATAATTCTAGGACTCTGGTTGTTGAATGCTGAGACTTGGTCTTGAAACTTGCTTTTGTTTGTTTTCCTTGTTGACACGCATCACATAAGCTGTCCTTCTCATATGAGATTTCTGGTAATCCAATGACTAGCTGTTTCTTGACAAGTGTGTTAATGTCATCAAAGTTTAGATGACTCGTTTCTTGTGCCACAACCGGTGATTTACGATTTGGTATGCACAAGTAAGCGAGTTTCAAAGAACGGCGGTTGTCCAATCTACTACATACATATTCTCTTTTCTTCTTCCGGCTAAAACAACTTGAAAATTTGTTTATTTGACGACAATGAGAATTCTTTATCAAAAGTGACTTTGTATCCCATATCACGAATTTGATCAGTTTGAGCAAATTGTAGTGTAATCCTTCTACATAAGATACATTCTTGATTGTAAGTCCATTCCTGATTAAGGTACCATATCCTTTGGTGTATCCAGGTTTGTCTTTACTTGCAAAATTGACTTTTGGTCCATCTTTTGCAATAAAATTACTAAGACGATCCTTGCTCTTCGTCATGTGTCTTGAGCAACCATCACAAAGTACCATACATCCTGTGATAAAAGTTAAAAAAATTTAGGTACCCAACTCTCTTTTGGGTCCATGAAGTCGATTGTCAAGTACAACTCGGGAATATATCCTTTTGGGATTCTTCGGATGTTGTTGCACTTGTTTTCATATATGTAAGCCACACTCCCATAGTATCTATGTTTGGACTGTGTCTTATTTATATGATCTCTCAGATCTTTTGACTGAAACTTATTTCCATGATGCTTTCTATTATTGAATCTTGAATAATAACCGTCATTCCTTCAGAGTCGAGGTCCTTGGTCGACTCTTGGTACTTTGGCCGAGAATCGAGATTAGCTCTCTGCTGAGTTTTGAACTGAAACTTGTGATAAGTTTTCTGTCTGGAATGAATGTTATTATCAGTTTTGCTAATAGATGCAGAAAATTCCAATCATCATCAGTGGGATATAACCTTCCTTTCCCCCTGAATGTGTGAATCTTTGAATGATTGACATTCTTGGATTTACCTTGATTGTAATTTTTCTGGTTCTTGACTTGATTGGTTTTTGTGGATCTGGCAAATGATTTGCCGTTTCGGTTTCCTTTGAATACAGCTGATCTACCATCTGATTTACCTTTGTTGGTAGATACAGTTGTCTTCTTAGAAAACTGATTTATCCTTTGTGATACTGGCTTTACTGGTTTAGCAATTTTCTCTGTTTGTGGAAGTTGTTCAGCTACAAACTTAATACCAGTTGTGATATTAGGTTTAGCAGCCTTGCTAGTTTTATCCTTAAAAGATTGCTGTGTATCAAATCCTAAGCCTGTTTTGTCTCCATGCGGCTTTCCTGATTTGAATCCAGTAATTGAACTAGATTGAGCAAATGATTCAGTTGCTGCTGCTGATGCAGAATCTTTTCTTTATCAGTTTTAGTCAGTTTCAACATTTTTAGTTCAGACTTCAATCTTTCAACTTCAAGAATTAGACTTTCTTTCTCAGCTTTAATTGATTCATAACCAGCTTGAATAGTTACTAGCTGATTGATCAATTCGTCAAGTGTTTCTTCTAATTCTAGATTTTTTGGATTGGAGTCAGCAGTCGAAGAACATGCATTTTTCATGGAAATCTGAGCTGAAGAGTATTTAGAATTGGATTCACATACCTCATTTGTATATTCCATGTGTGCCATTAAAGCTGTGCCATCTGATAATCTTTCAGTACCGGCTTCATAGTCTGACTCATCTCCAGCAAGGAATGCTCTCCTTCTAACTCTTCTTGGTGGAGTCTTTTTGGTCAGTTCTGGGCATTCAGCTTTGTAATGTCCAGGCTTCTTGCAGTTGAAGCAAAGATACTCATCATCTTTTCTTTTCTCAGGAGTCTTCTTAATGAACTTCTGGGTTACAAGATGACCATTCTTCATCCTTCTGATTCTACTCATCGTAAGAGCCATTTGTTCTTCCATTTCATCCAACTGTTGAAGATTATTTGTGGATGTTTCTTGAGAATCATTTGATGCTGCTGCAAGTGCTGTGGTCTTTGGTTCTTCCAGAGCTTTAATTATTGCAGCTGTACTTGTGAAATCTTCACTAAATTCATAAGCCTTCAAATCTGAGAAGATTTTGAATGAATCCTCTATGTCAAGTCTTCTAGATTCTTCCATAGCAGTGACTTTCATCTTCCAGCACATTGGTAATGCCTTCAAGATTCTTGTATTGATTGCTTTCTTTGTGTATTCAATCTTGAGTAGATCTAATTCATCCATTATAGCACTGAATCTTGTTTCCATTTGGTCAATGGTCTCTCCAGATTTCATCTTGAAATTCTCAAACTTTTGTTTTGCAACTGAGATCTTGTTCTCCTTGATTGAGTCAGTTCCTTCACAAACTAACTGAAGTTTGTCCCACATTTCTTTAGCAGTTGTGCATTCTTTCACCTTTAAGTACATGTTGCTGTCAAGAGTTCTAAGGATAAAGTCCATAGCAACATTGTTGAGACTAGTCCATTCGGCTTTGGGCTTTGGAACTCGTATTTGTCTATCACCATCAGTTTGCATGTGAGTGATCTGAATTGGTCCATCCGTGAGTACGTCCATCATCTCATCATGAGTAGCCGCTAGAAAAGCTAGCATTCGACGTTTATATTCATCAAATCTGTCCATATTTCACATAAGCATCTGTCTTGCGTACTGATTGTTATCCATTGTGAGTGAGTGAAAACTGATTATTTAATAACTGGAAACTGAGCTTTCTTAAGAGAACAACTAAAGGAGATTTAGAGAAAATGAGCTTTTAACAATGACTTGTTAAAGAAACACCGCTCCGATACCAATTGTTGGTCCCTTGGAAAGGCTAACACAAGTTTAGAGAGAGGGGGGGGTGAATAAACTTGTCCCTAAAAACTGGATTTAAAACAAATTAAGGTTCAGTTAAAACTTGTGTGGAGTTGTCGACTAAGCCGTGAGTTCAAGTCAAAGCGACTTAAGCTTAAAAGCGAGTCAACCGGCAGCGGATATAATTCTAGCCTTTTTCTTGATCTTGTTATTCTATGTGAAAGATGAGTGTGTTAAACTGAATTCTGAAGAATGTCAGTTTGTAAACTGTGAAGTGTATAACAATCAATTATCAAAATGCTGTAGATAAATGCTGAGTAAGTAAATAAATGCGTAAAGTAAATAAGGCAAGTATTATAGAGGTTCCAGGTGGTGTAATCTTGTACGTCCTCTCTTCCCCTGTGGTGCGGAGGAAAATTCCACTAGAACTTCTTGAGGTGAACTGTTACAAAAAGTCCTAAACAATAGTCCTTGGCTAATCCCTAGCTTCACTATCTAAACAGTTGTAGAACAGGTAGAATTGATGCTCTTCAATTGCTTGAACACTGGTCCTTGAAGGGTTACGTATGTCTCTTCACCATCTACCACCACAAACACAGTCTACCCGACTGCTTGTAACAACTGTCCTTGGCAAAACCTTCCCGGTTTGCTTCACAGTCTAAACCTTTGATGTGGAATCAAAGTTGGGCTGAGAATCAATAAATTGATTCTTGTTTGTGGTTCTTCAAAGTGTCTGATTCTTGATAAATTCTGTGTAGCTTGAACACTTGAAGAATTTCTAGATATGATCTTGTTATAGCACTGAGATGATAGCAATTCGAATAAAAAGACTAATGCACAAAAATGCTTGTTGATTCTTGTTAAATCTCTGTATTTTATTGTATTTGTTCCTTTGTGAAAAGTCCTTTATTTATAGTGTGAGGTCCAACGTTCATCTAGCTTGAATTCGAATTGTATCAACGTCTATCTTTTAATGGCTATATTTTGTGACCGTTCTGATGTGTCAGTAACTCATCCAATAAAATCGCTTCCTTTGTAACGTTCGACTGTACTATCAGTTTGTTGGATGGCTGACATATAAAAGCGAGTTCTCGATCGCTTTATATCGAGAATGTTAGTTGTCAGTTTCTTGACTGACTTGGAGCATTAACAGAGTTTTTTTTCTCTTCTTCAAATATCAGTACTCCATTTTCATCTGATTATAATTGACTTAATCAGAGTACACCATAAGCAAATAACTTCTAAGAATTCATTGTCCTTATGAATCTTAGGTCTATATACAAGATCTATAAAGTCGGTTCAGGTCACCACAATCTTGCCTGAAGTCTAACTTCATAGTCTCGACTTGTAATCTTCATAACTGAGTTTGAATCCTCAGTTCTTCAATCTTCTATAACTGAGTCTGTGATCCTCAGTTCTTCAGTCTTCTAGATAAGTCAACTGAGTCTGTGTCCCTCAACGAACTTATTTTATTTAGTTCAATGCTGGTGTATTCTGAGTCAGTTTATCTGTCTTAGTGATTTCCAGTTTTCTAGATGACTTCCAGTTTTTCAGTTTTACAGCACACTAACTATTACAGTGCTTGTCTGATGTAACTTATACAAATATCAGACTCTAGTAAAACATAAACATTCAGTTCTAGACATCTTTTAGCTTTTCACTATAACAGTTAGCTTCCGCACTTCATCAATAAGGTTAAAATAATACTTTGAATAAATATGATGAATTATCATCAAAACATAAATTTTATTTCCAACAGGTAACCTAGTGGCTCGGAGTCATGGGTTTGCTAAATTGAAAAAATTCGCCATTTTACGGTGTTCGAACATCCACACTCTAGCTGCCTTTTTAAGGCACCCAAGTTATTTACCACTAGGACATGTCCTGAGGACACAGTCAAATCCTTTCTTATTCTCATATAACAATGCACGAAGTCGTTAGCAGAGAAATCGGGTTAGTATTCAGGTAATTAAGCTTCGTGAGGATAACTCAGTTACTTTTCAGAAAGGTTTAAAGATGAATTATAGCTGAGCCAATATGGTTTTACTACCTGCATACCCAGAGATTGTGGGATCAAGCAATTAACGTAGTTCTGATTTTTGTGAGGAATGATTCATTTTTATATGATCCGTTTCTCAGAAATGATGCACGAAGTCGTCAGTAGATAAATCAAGTTAGTATTCGGGTAATTGGGCTTCGTAAGACGGTTACTTTACTGAAAGGTTTAAAGATGAATTATAGCTAGGCCAATATGGATTGACTACCTACGTACCCAGAGATTTAGGATCAAGCAATTAATGTAGTTCTGATTTTGTAAGGAATGATTATTTTTTATATGATCCATTTCTCAGAAATGATACTTTGGAGCCTATGATCAGTGACATGACTGAGATCATGGGGAAATTTACAAGTCATGACATAATGGAGAGGGAATCATGGAGCCATTATTGCGGCAGTTATTATCATGGAGTAATGTCTCCTAACCGACCTGTCTATCCATCTCGGATACATAAGGTCAACGATGATCATATACCATGAGCTGAGAGTTTAGGGCTGAGATTAACATACACCATGTCGGCAGAACGAGCTGGGAGGCATTTCATATTACACTCAGACCATCTTTATCGAAGTTATCTGGAATGTAAGCCCCCAAGCTGGGACGAGCCTATTTGTCCTATTTGATGAGAGGGTCTAAAATAGCCCATTAGGTACACCTGTATGATCTCGGGTCATACCCACGTCAAAATCCCCAAGACCTGAGTTAGAACAGAGTCGATGGTACTGGAATATCGTTAAGTAATTTAATCAGGTAATTGGACACTTTTGGGAGAATTCCAAGTACTGAAACTAGAGATTTTGATGATGATTTGTCTTAGAGACTGCCTACATACCAGTATGTCTAGGATCAAGTCAATAATGTAGTTCTGAATTGTGAGAATGGTGATTCTTTTATAGGTCTCCTTCGTGGGGGACTTAATGTAAAGATCCCTGATTTGTAGCGCATTTGATTGAGGGCCAGTGTGAAGTCAATCGTGGAGCAATCCTGACTCATTTAGGCTAAAATCATGGGATGTAATCAATCATGAATTGTGGCAGTTAATGGGGATCAATCGTGGGGTCGTGCCCATTAATGCGATATAATCGTCTTTGGCTGTCGGAGATGACCAGGTCTGCTCGGGAACGACTTGAGGAGTCTGGTCGGCTAGTTAATGTAAGAGTATGTGGATCCGTTTCTACGCATAGATTTGCTGGTTACGAGGAGGGTGGCATGAGAGAAGAAGACTTGGATGGTGGGGGGCCCAATGATGAAGACATAAAGGATATTATGGAGCCGGCTAGACTTGACATGGACCCGTTTGTTGGAGCAGAGAGGGATGAGCCACCACGTGATGTCTAAGTCTTTCGAGATTAGATGACATGCTTTTGTTGGTGTTGCTGGGAATATCATAAACTTTGCTTTTGACTATAACTATGATAATATCTTTGGTGATGATGTTGTAAGCCCGGAGTGGCACTTGTTATGATAAACTTTGCTATTGACTATAACTATGATAATATCTTTTGTGATGATGTTGTTGTTGGGAGTAGTGCCCGAAAGACAATTTATGTAATTTTTTTTATAATGAATATATTACAGATTTATTCTCATCTTATTATTTGCTTTGTGCTTATGTATTATACACTGCTGAAAACCCCAAGTTGTATCATATGTAGCCATATAACTTAGTGCGTGTCACACGTGAGGATTAACTTTATGGTGATATACTTGAACTATTAGTCCGTGGTGAACTTAATCAAAGTATGCGGTCTATTGATTAAACCACCATTAATGCGCTTAGAACAAGTTATGGTGTGACCGTCTTATCTGGACCGTCGATATTGGTTATCTAAGTGGGGCATTTATATATGATGTAGTCATATAGGACTGGACCGATTTAATCTGCATTTGTCATATAATTCCGTGATTGTGAAATCTCATTAAATCACAAGATGATCATATATGGATTAACCTTAATCCTGAAGTGATTGCAGTCGCCTGCTTGTTTCAAGATAGGGCTTGATGTGTTCGTTAAGGATTGCTAAGAGGCGCGGTCCGAATCACTTTCACATTGGCACTATTCTAGAGTAAGTGAGGAGTGTGTGTCTCATAGATATGGAATCCATTCCTTCCTGTGGGAAGTAGAAAGACAATCCCATTATTTGTTGATCCTAGAAACTGATCGATCGGCCGAGGTCCTATTGGTTATGAACTAATTGATCACTAGTGGGTTGATGGTAAATAAGGATAAGATGTAATGAAGAAGGTTTACGGAAATAATCCCACTTCGTTACGGATAGTCTATGAAGGGTTAGTGTTGGAAATAAAATTTATGTTTTGATGATAATTCATCATATTTATTCAAAGTATTATCTTAACCTCATTGATGAAGTGCTGAAGCCAGCTGTTATAGTGAAAAGCTAAAAGATGTCTAGAACTGAATGTTTAGGTTTTACTAGAGTCTGATATTTGTATAAGTTACATCAGACAAGCACTGTAATAGTTAGTGTGTCATAAAACTGAAAACTGGAAGTCATCTAGAAAACTGGAAATCACTAAGACAAACAAACTGACTTAGAATACATCAGTATTGAACTGAAGAAAATAAGTTCGCTGAGGGACACAGACTCAGTTGGCTTATCTAGAAGACTGAAGAACTGAGGGTTCAAACTCGAGAATTGAAGATCAAGAAGCGAGGTTCAAACTCAGTTATGAAGATTACAAGTCGAGACTATGAAGTTAGACTTTAGGCAAGTTTGGTAACCTGAACTGACTTTATGGATCTTGTATGAAGACCTAAGATTCATAAGGACAATGAATTCTTAGAAGTTATTTTCTTTTGGTGTACTATGATTAAGTCAATTATAATCAGATGTAAACTGGAGTACTGATATTTGAAGAAGAGTAAAAATCTTAGTTAATGCTCCAAGTCAGTCAAGAAACTGACAACTGATAACCTCAGTATAAAACTGATCAGGAAACTCAGTTTTACATGTCAGCCATCCAACAAACTGATAGTACATTCGAACGTTTAAAAGGAAGCGATTTTATTGGATGATTTACTGACAGATCAGAACGGTCAGAAAATATAGCCGTTACAAGATAGATGTTGATACAGTTCGAATTCAAGCCAGATGAACGTTGGATCTCACACTATAAATAGAGGACTTTGCACCAAGGATTACATATGAAGATTTAACAGATTTACAAGCATATTTGTGCATTAGTCTTTTTATTCGAATTGCTATCATCTCAATGCTATAACAATATCACATCTAGAATTTCTTCAAGTGTTCAAGCTACACAGAATTTATCCAGATTCAGACACTTTGAAGAACCACAAACAAGAATCAATTTATTGATTCTCAGCCCAACTTTGATTCTACATCAAAGGTTTAGACTGTGAAGCAAACCGGGAAGGTTTCGCCAAGGACAGTTGTTACAAGCAGTCGGGTAGACTGTGTTTGTGGTGGTAGCTGGTGAAGAAGCATACGTAACCCTTCAAGGACCAGTGTTCAAGCAATTGAAGAGCAGCAATTCTACCGGTTCTACAACTGTTTAGATAGTGAAGCTAGGGATTAGCCAAGGACTATTGTTTAGGACTTTTGTAACAAAGATTCACCTCAAGAAGTTCTAGTGGAATTTTCCTCCGCACCACGAGGGAAGAGAGGACGTACATGATTACACCACCCGAACCTCTATAATACTTGCCTTATTTACTTTTTTCGCATTTATTTACTTACTCAGCTTTTATCTACAACATTTTGATAATTGATTGTTATACACTTCACGGTTTACAAACTGACATTCTTCAGAATTCAGTTTAACACACTCAGCTTTCACATAGAATAACAAGATCAAGAAAAAGGCTAGAATTATATCCATTTGCCGGTTGACTCGATTTTAAGCTTAAGTCGCTTTGACTTGAACTCAGCTTAGTCAGCTTAACTTCACACAAGTTTTAACTGAACCTTAATTTGTTTTAAATCCAGTTTTTAGGGACAAGTTTATTCACCCCACCTCTAAACTTGTGTTAGCCTTTCCAAGGGACCAACAATTGGTATCGGAGCGGTGTTTCTTTAACAAGCCATTATTAAAAGCTCATTTGCTCTAATCTCCTCTAGTTGTTCTCATAAGAAAGCTCAGTTTCCAGTTATTACACAATTGGCCACTCACTCACAATGGATAACAATCAAGATGCTGCATGATGCTTATGTGCAACATGGACAGATTTGATGAATATAAACGTCGAATGCAGGCTTTTCTGGCGGCTACTCATGACGAAATGATGGACGTACTCACTGATGGACCAATTCAGATCACGCACATGCAAACTGATGGTGATAGACAAGTACGAGTTCCAAAGCCCAAAGCCGAAAGGACTAGGGATGATCGCAAGAGAAACAATCTCAACAATGTTGCTATGGACTTTATCCTCAGAACTCTTGACAGCAACATGTACTTAAAGGTGAAAGAATGCACAACTGCTAAAGAAATGTGGCACAAACTTCAGTTAGTTTGTGAAGGAACTGACTCAATCAATGAGAACAAGATCTCAGTTGCAAAACAAAAGTTTGAGAATTTCAAGATGAAATCTGGAGAGACCATTGACCAAATGGAGACAAGATTCAGTGCTATAATGGATGAATTTGATCAACTCAAGATTGAATACTCAAAGAAAGTTATCAACACAAGAATCTTGAAGGCATTACCAATGTGCTGGAAGATGAAAGTCACTGCTATGGAATAATCTAGAAGACTTGACATAGAGGACTCATTTATAATCTTTTCAGATTTGAAAGCCTATGAATTCAGTGAAGATTTTACAAGTACAGCTGCAATAATCAAAGCTCTGGAAGAACCAAAAACCACAGCACTTGCAGCAACATCAAATGACTCTCAAGAAACATCCACAAATAATCTTCAACAGTTGGATGAAATGGAGGAACAAATGGCTCTTATGATGAGCATAATTAGAAGGATGAAGAATGGTCATCCTGTAACCCAGAAGTTCATCAAGAAGACTCCTGAGAAGAGAAAAAATGATGAGTATCTTTGCTTCAACTACAAGAAGCCAGGACATTACAAAGCTGAATGCCCAAAACTGGCCAAGAAGACTCCGCCAAGAAGAGTTGGAAGGAGAGCACTCCTTGCTGGAGATGAATCAGACTATGAAGTTGGTACTGAAAGACTATCAGATGACACATCTTTAATGTCACACATGGAAGATACAAATGAGGTATGTGAATCCAATTCTAAATACTCTTCAGCTCAAATTTCCATGCAAAATGCATGTTCTTCGACTGCTGACTCCAATCCAAAAAATCTAGAATTAGAAGAAACACTTGATGAATTGATGAATCAGCTAGTAACTATTCAAGCTGGTTATGAATCAATTAAAGCTGAGAAAGAGAATCTAATTCTTGAAGTTGAAAGATTAAAGTCTAAACTAAAAATGTTGAAACTGACTAAAACTGATAGAGAAAAGATTTAGCATCAGCCTACTGCATCAGCAGCAGCAACTGAGTCATTTGCTCAATCAAGTTCAGTTACTGGATTCAAATCAGGAAAGCCGTATGGAGACAAAATAGGCTTAGGATTTGATACACAGCAATCTTCTAAGGATAGAACTAGCACAGCTGCTGAACCTAATATGAAAACTGGTATTAAGTTTGTAGCTGAGCAACTTCCACAAACTGAGAAAATTGCTGAACCAATATAGCTAGTATCACATAGTGTTGGACTTATTTTAAGTTTTAGTGATGAGTGCCAGACTAGCTGTTATAGAGAAAAGGCAAAAAGATGTCTAGATCAAATGTATAGGCTTATTAGAGTTTGATCTTGTATAGGTTTGATCAAACAAGCACTATAAAAGGTCAGCTGACTTTCATCAGCAGACCTGTCTAGATCAGTAGTGTACCTGAGTCAGTAGACTAGTATAGGAACCTGCTGAAGACTCAAGGCTGAGGGTTCAAACTCAGTTATTGAAGGCTAAGGGATCAAACTTAGTATTTAAAGTCAAGGATATGGAATCAAAATTTAGGGAAGTCTATGATGACCTAAACTGATTACATATACCTTGTGTACAAGGTCTAAGTTCTACAAGTCAAGTGGTGATTGGAACTTAGTTATATTTAAAATGGTGTAATCTAACTTCATAATAAAAAGTTAGATATAAGAAAAGTCAGCTGAAGTGTTTTAATAAACACAGCAGCTTGGACTAGCTGACTTATATATATTTCAGTAGACTAATACCCTCAGGAACCTACTGACATATATTCTGAATTATTCAAAGGTTACATTGGAAGATTACAAAGAAAAGGACAGCTAACAACCTCTGATTTTATCAAACAAATCAATGGTTAAGATTAAAGGGACGTTGGGAAGAAACAGAGGATTATCCAATGGATACAAGTCAAAGGGTGGACGAACCAAATCGACAAAAGTAAATCGACAAATTGTCAAGACTAAGAACAATGATGTAAAGCAAGTCAAATGGGACAAAATCTGAAACGGCTATGTTTGAATTTCAAACATACGTCACAAGGATTCCTACCTATAAATAGAGGACTTCAAATTTAGATACAAGTGATGATTTTTGAGCAAAACAAAGTATAATCTTGAGCTTCAGATTCTTACCAAGAATTCACCCTGTTGACCTTGCTGAGCATAAAGCTACTGATCCAGTAAACTTCTTCAAGTGTAATCTACTTTCAAGCTACATCAAGTTTACACACTTGAATACCTCAAGCTGCTGATCCTATCATCCTGATCAAGCTGCTGAAAGCTGAATCACTTACTTTATTCAAACTTTCTTTTACAAGTGTTGGTCCCTTGAAAAGGCTTTAGTTAAGTTTTAGAGGGGGGGGGGGGTGAATAAACTTAACACTTAAAACTTTGGAGTTAACAAATTCTGCAATTTCAGCAGACTGGCCGATACTTCAAGAGTCTGTTGAGACCTCAAAGAGCTCTGGCCGATAAAATGAGTTCATCGACAGCTTCGCTTTGCTGAATTTGTGCAATGGAATAATATCAAAATTAAGCCTTGTTACTTGTTGTTAAATATGTTACTAAGTATTAGATACTCAAGAGTGTATGTGTGTGATTTGGCTTGCTAGATTCAAGAAAGTTGATATGAATAATGACTAAGTGCGTAAAATAAAATGTAGTAAGTAAGAGAGATTTTTATAGTGGTTCCAGGTGATGTAATCCTCAGACGCCCACTCTTCTCCCGTGATGTTGGAGGAAATTCACTAGTAATCTTTGAGTTATCTCGTTACAAAGAGTCCTAGGTTGCTTGTCCTTCACCAATAACTATGGCTTCACAAATCGAAAACTAAGAATGTAGGATTGTCGATCCCGAGTCTTCCACTTGGTCCTTGAAGGGTAGAATTGCCTCTTCACCACTCCACCACAAACCAACAGCCTTTCACACCTAACAGATGCTTCACTGCTTTCAAAGAGGTTCTTTATAAAATAAAGAATGAATCAAGTAAATGATTCGATTGCAAAGCAAGCTTGATTAGGATGATATAATCAACACTTGCGCCTTCAAGTGTGTATGCTTGATGCAGCTTGAACACGTAATGCACTTGAAGAAAATAACTAGATCAAGAAATTTTAAGCTCAAGAAGTTCAAGCAGGTGTTTTTCATTTCAAGTGTTATCACTTAAAGTTTATCCCAAAATTCATCATCTTCTTTTGAGTTGAAAGTCCTCTATTTATAGGTAGGAATGCATGTGACTTGAATTTGAAATTCAAATGTGACCGCTCCTTGTATTTGTCCCATCCTCACCGTGATTCTCGTCACTATTCATAGGATCGACACTCGTCAGATTACTTTTTGACAAAGGCAAATTGGCCCACCCTTTGACTTGTATCCAATGGATAAAAATATGGATCATCCCAACGCCTTTTTTAATCTCACCTTTGATTTGCTTGATAAGTCGTGGTAGTTGGCTGTTCTTATCCATGTAACTTCCCAATAATCTTGAATTAATCGAGGTATATATATCAAGAGGTTCATCATCTGTCAGAAACTAATCATCATCGCTTGAACATCATATTTTTGTCTCAGAAATATAATGCAAATGAATCCTTATATCCAACTTTTGTTTGTGAAGTTGGTTTACATCATTTAAAGTATAACTAAGTTCCAAACATCATCCAACTTGTGGAACTTAGACCTTTCTTCTACACAAGGTATATGTAATCGCTTTAGGTCATCACTGCACTTGCCTAAATTTCGATCCCATATCCTTGACATTAAATACTAAGTTTGATCCCTTAGCCTTCATTTATCGAGTTTGAACCTCACTTTTTGGTCTTCGGCCTTCAAGAAAGTTGCATCGCCCATCGACCTATCTACCCCATCGACCTAGACTAGTCTCACGATAAAAATGCCAGCCTTTTTACAAAGGCTTGTTTGATCAAACCTATTTATGAATCAAACTCTAATAAACCTATACATTTTATCTAGACATCTTTTGCCTTTGCACTATAACAACTAGTATGGCACTCATCATCAAAACCGAGAAATAAGTCCAACAATTTCCCCCTTTTTGGTGATGATGCCACTACCTCACCTAATCAAAGAAAGCAAAAAGATAAAAACACAAACAGTAACAAATTTAGTCAATTCTCATTATAAATATTTGATCACAGCTTATTACAACTAGATACAAAGAAAGATAAACAATGAAAAGTAGCCGATCTATTGTCTCTTTTCTCTTTCTTGTCTAGCCTTCTCACTTGCTCTTGATAGGCTCGATTTCTTCTATCATTTCAACCATCCATTCATTCTCAATAAGTGTAAAGTCAATGTAAGAATTGACTTGTTTCCACCAATTCCATGCTTCAGCAGACAAGATTGATCGATTCACCCTCAAGCCAAACTTCATATACACTCCTTAAATTCATTCGTTGAATCTTTTGCTTTTGTAATTGGCAAGACCTTTTCACCTCTCGCTACTCCTTCTATCTCTGGTAGATGCTCTTAAAGCTCTAATCCTTGCCTCCCAAAACTTCAAACTCAAGAAAGAGTTAAGACCTTCATGAAATCCCATGTCACGATAGGTCTCCTTCGTTATGAAACTCTCTTTCTTGTACCGTGATAGAGATCATCAAGAAGTTGCACTCTGCCAGTGCAAAGTTGCCTAAAGGCATTTGTATCATCACCATCTCTTTGTGCAAAGAGTCCGCAGCCTCCTTTGTCGCAACTGATTGGCCCTCTTCCCCTTAGTGACATCATCAACAAAACGTGAGATGAGGGCATGAATAGCTTCCTCGTGATACTATCATCACGTGTAATTGACCCGCCATAGTTCCGCTTCTAGTATCAAGTGAAGTAATCCTTGATTGCGTGGTCTCTTCCAAACCTGCTGATCCTTTCAAGAAATTTGGGATCGTGCATAAGAAAGTTGTTGTGCATTGCGCAGCTCGCTAGCTTTCAAGCAAGCTTGTCAAGTTTTTGATGAACGGATGTAAGTTGATCTTTCAAAACTTGTCCTTCATGTATTCCTTGCTTGATATATCTTACATCATATATCGATCATTCACAAGATTTTGAGTAGATGCAAAGTTTGAAGCAATCAGACAAGAGATTGTCTATTATCATTTACCATCTTCATCGCTTCTTCAAATCTGTTTTTCTCATTCAATTGAGTTCTTAATCGTTGCATATCATTTCTTACGCTTCTTAACTCATTGACAACTTCAATTGGCACTCCATCGCCATTCTACTATCAGTAGATCCATCACAGCTCCTCAACTCTATATTGTGCCTCGTGTGTCCGCCGATGACCATGGCTCTACTCATATCTCTCCCTGCCAGGGGAGGTCCTTCTCAACCATTGCACCAAGAACATCTTCAAGGATAGGATCTTGTGTGTGTTCTTCAACAACTTCTTCTTCTCCAAAAATTTGAAACTCTTCATCATCAGTAGTCATAGTCCAAAGAAATGCTCATCCTCATTAATGCTAGCTTTGTCGACTATCTTTTCTTACAAATGGCCTTGGCTCCAGCAGCTCCACTACAAAGAAGAACAACAACAACAGGGGTTTCTCCAAACCCAAATCTGTTCCAACCTTTGTCCAGTGTCGCTTTGAGACTCAAAGCACTGCACACTCCTGCTCCAACCTTTGTTCAGTGTCGTTTGTACCTCAAAGAACTGCACTCTCCTCTTCAATTTCTCGTGGATTAAATATGGCTTCATTATCCACTTGAAAACCTTCGCATGACCAATCTTGGTCGTAATCATGGCGCTTTTGGTGAGAATCCTTCAAAGTCAAAACCACTTTGATATTCAATAGATTCCTCGTAACTAGCACTTTGGTTCATCAAGTCATGGTCTTTTCCACATCCAAATCAAGATTCTCAGATATCTTCAAAGTTGTGCAAGAGGCTCTACAACATGAAATGTGCTTGGTTCATCATCACCTACCAAAGACTCAATGTAATTCCCTCCTGATTAGTGCTTTAGATCATCCATGGTGAGATCTTGTAGATCCTCATCCATTTCTCCAAATCACGGCCTCGCAGATCTTCCAAAGATCATGGATCAAGGTAATGATGGTGCATGTGTTAGTGCAGCCCCACTTGATTCTCCCGGTCCAGAGGGAAAATCTCTCTACTATCTCGATGATGAAGAAGAATCATCAGACCATCTCTTGATCTCTAAATTGATACCCTCCTCCTTCGTTGCTCATCAAACAGATCCATCGCCTTGATTGCAAGCAAGGTTGTATCAATCGATCCAAAGAAATTTTCCACTCCCAACTTGTCAAAACCCATTCTTCAAAATCATCATTGGTTGAGCAAATTGTTTTTGTCTTTTGTAGAACCCAAACTTCCACTGGAAGTAATCAAGAATTTGTCAAGTTTGGGATCCACATACTCTTCGCTTTTCTTGCTCTTTTTCACATGCCTCTCAAATGGCATAAAAGATCTTCTCGGGAGTAAGCTCAGCTTGCTTGTTGACCTCCAAAGGATCCAACAAGCGATTCAAGGTATCTTCTACAGATGTTTGAAAGTCAAGACAGTTGTCGTGATTGTTCATTTGTGCCTACTACTTCCATCTCAGATCACACTTGGTTCCCTCGACTTATATGCTCATCAGGCCAGGTTAGCAAAGCAGACGCTTCTTCCCCCGAACTATTGCCAAATTTGGTGGTCTTCAACCAAGTCTTCAATCACCTCTTCAACCACCACAAAGAGTTCAGTTCAAGTGGTTTGTTGTGGTTCATCGCTGGATGCTACAAAGAGCTCAGTGGTCAGAGATCGTCAGACATCCTCTACAGATTGCTCAAAAACAACCTGCTCAAAGATCAAGTGGACTTGTTAACTTCTTCATTGGAGGAATCACCGATAACAACCGGTGGAATGATAGTTAGAGGCTCGGCTTCAACAAAACTTCTTCTTCCTCCTCTATCGATGCTTCTTCTTGGGCCCTCAGTGCCTCCAAATCTTTCAACTCTTTCCCTTGCCATATTTCTTCTTTTGGCAACTTCCTTCATCCTCTTGGATAGGGGTTCATTATCATCATATTTTTTAGTCAATTTTCTTTTTCTACTTGCTTCCTTCTGTTGTTCTCTAAGAATTTCACCAACAGCTTTTTCTTGAAGCTACAAAGCAGGTCAAGAACCTCCACTTGACCTCAAAGCAGACTCAACAATGCAGGTTTGTTTCTTTCTTGTTTTTTTTGATTTTAGGACTTCGTAGTCTTTCTAACATCAAGACTCTTCTTCCTCTTTCCAAGTTTTCTTTGGTGCAAAGAGGTTTGATGGAAATCTTCATGGTTTGTCGAACCTCGCCACCACCAAGATCACCATCATCTCCATCATCATTATCATCGTAAGCTTCTCCAAAGAATTTCTTCATCATCATCAAGTCCAGAATTGCATAATCAATCTCCTTCTTGTATCTAGATCGATTAATATCCACAGTGCTACATCAGAATTTCAAGATGATTCAAACAGAGTCCGACCATTAATCCTAAGGGCAAGGCTTTGACTTCCTTTCCCTAAACTCTCCTCCTTGGCCACTTTCTTCATATAATGAATAAAGTACCGCCCACCAAACTTCATGCTCCTACAGATGATAATCATCAACTCTATCTTGGGTCCCGATAGAGTGTCCATACCGCCACTAGCCCAAGTATGTTCTTTGCAATGAGCTTGCTCACAGATCGTATTCAATACCAATGTGTTTGCGCTGATGCCTGGAACGGATTTGATTTTCAGATCTGCCTTAATCTGATCTACAAACGCCAATTTGTCCAATCCCATTGCTTCAGGATTGACAGAGCCGCCCACCGCTTCAACAAATCCAAAACTTCCTCACAGACCTGGGAAACTTCAATTTTCGCCCATTTACAAGTAGCCTTAAATGCTTCAGTTCCTTCCTTTATTTGAATGTTTCTCCAGAAACTGACAACATTTGTATAAGAAATTGTGTCCAGCCTTATGTTTAACACATTTTCCAGACCGACATACCTCCTTATTCTTCGACCAATGTTAATGGCCGCCTCGATTCTGTTTGCATCTTCAACAAAACCTCTAACACTTTGGCTTGATTCAATTTGTACATCAACTTTTTCCGCCATTATAATGAGAAGAATGAGATGAAGAAGATTGAATCTCAAATCTGTGTTCACACAGTGTAACAATTGCAGTGATAAAGTAGATTTGCAAGTGTCGATTCTCCCGAGTAATAGTCTCAATATATAGACAAGTGGGTAGTTGAAACTGCCATAGCACGTGATATTGATGTAACCACGATTAATCAATAAATTTCGCTCTTGACACGTGGGCCATTACTCCACCATAACGCTTGTAACCGTTGGATGGTTTAACTGTGGTAATAATGGATAAAATAAATATCCCGCCAAACCGCTTTTGACCTTAATAACTTTGATCGAGTAAAATTCCTTCAAAGAAGGTATCCTTCAATAGGTGGGCTCAAGAATGGCCGATAATTTGCTTCAAAGAACTCACGATAAAGTGACTCACGATCCTTGTTTTCTCCTTGTTTTGTTCAATTGATAATACAATATGAAGTTTAATACCAATGACTCGATCCGTCAAGTGAGCTCACCCAACATGACAAAGACCAATCCCCTTGGCAACCTCATTTGCTCAATTGTTCAAACATAAGTACATGGAATTGTTGATACCAATGACTAATCGCTAAGTGAGCTCACCCAACATAGCAAAGACTAACCCTTGGTGAATTTCCAAGACATCGAATATCACCAATCTTTATGATTCCAAGTTCACCCTTAATTTGGCAAATCTTTCACTATCAAGTGGCTTAGTGAAAATATCGCAAGTTGATCTTCAAGTAGGGATGTATAGAACCACCACATCTTTCTTTTCAACATGATCTCTTATAAAATGATGTCTCACATCAATGTGCTTGGTTCTTGAATGCAAAACAGATTTTCTCGTGATTGCAATTGCACTTGTGTTGTCACACATGATTGGAATTTCCTTTCTTCAATTCCATAATCCCTTAATTGTTGTCTTAGCCATAGTATTTGTGCACAAAGAACTTCCAAAGAAGAATGTATTCAAATTTTCAAAGAGTGGAAGTTGAAATAGAATTTGCTTGCTTAAACCAGAGACCAGTCTATTTCCCATTAACCGATTGTGTTCCTCGAGGTGCTTTTTCTATCAATCTTGCATCCAAAGATAATCGTAACTGAGTAGGATATTACCTTGAAGCTTCCTTCCTTGGAATACCAAATTCCTACTCCCAAAGTCTCTTTTAGATACTTAAGAACTCTTTTGACAAAGACCTAAATGACTTTCTTTAGGTTTGATTGAAATCTTGCACAAACACCTACAAAGAAAGGATATATCAGTCTCGCTAGCAAATGAGATACAAATAGATCGCCTATCATCCTTCTCAGACAAAGTCCGATTAACATCTTTGCCTTCTTTATCTTCATCCAACTGATGTTTGTACTCATAGGAGTTGAGCTCTTAGTGTTGTTTTCCATACCAAATTTCTTTAGCAACTCTTTGGTATACTTGGTTTGATGAATGAAGATTCCATCTTTCAATCTGCTTAACTTGCAATCCCAAGAAGTAATTCATTTCTCCCATCATACTCATTTGGAATTTGCTCTTCATTAGATTTGCAAACTTTTCACAAAGTAAGTCATTCTCGTAACCAAAAATTATGTCATCCACATAAATTTGTACCAAAGCAGGTGTTGTCCCCTTCAATCGATTCTCAAAAGTGTCTTGTCAATGGTCCCTTTGTAAAACCATTGTCCACCAAGAATTGAGATAGAGTCTCATACCATGCTCTTGGTGCCTGTTTCAATCCATAAAGTGCTTTGTTGAGTCTATACACTTTATCTTCTTGATCTTTAACTTCAAATCCAGGAGGTTGTCGAACATATACTTCCTCCTCTAGGATACCATTCAAAAATACACTCTTGACATCCATTTGATATACTTTGAAGTTCTTATATGCAAAGATGTGCCAAGAATAACTGATAGCTTCCAATCTTGCAACAGTGCATAAGTCTCATCAAAATCTATTCCTTTCGCTTGAGAATAGCCTTTGCAACTAGTCCGGCCTTATTTCTAACAATGGTACCAGATTCATCAAGTTTATTTCTCAGATACCCATTTAGTACCAATGATATTTGCATGAGTCGGCCTTTCAACTAGTGTCCAAACTTGATTTCTTTCAAATTCATTTAATTCTTCTTGCATAGCAATTATCCAACTGGATCTCAAATTGCTTCTTCAACAACTTTAGGTTCCATTTGAGATAGAAAACAAGTAAACATAGCTTCCAGCTTGTCTTCTAGTCCTCACACCTTGTCGTACATTGCCAATAACTTGTTCAAACAGGTGATTCTTTTAACCATTGTGGATTATGGTTATTTTGATTTTCGTGAATATCATCTTCTTAGTAGGTCTCATTGTAGTTTCTTCTACTGTGGGGGGTCGCAGATCCTTGAATTGCTTCGCTTGTTGCATCAAGAACATTGTCACAGGTGTTCAAAGCAGGGCGATGATCGTAAACTTTTAGGTCATTGAATCTTTCCAAAACTTCAACACAACTGGATCGTTGATTTGTTGATTTTCAAAGAGTTCACACTTTATCTTCCATACCAAGAAACTTAGGTTCATCAAACACAACATTGATTGTTTCTTCATGTTTCAAAGTTGTTCTTTTGTTCAAGACTCAATGCTCATTGATCAAGAATATCCTAAGAAAATTCCTTCATCCGATTTTGGTTGGAATGTTTTCAAATGAACTTTATGATTTAGAATAAAAAATTTGCTTCCAAATGGGTGAAAATAAGATATATTAGGTATCCTTCCATTCCAGATCTCATAAGGTGTCTTCAAAGCAGCCTTCTTGTTTATCGATGTTCTATTTTGTGTATAGCATGTCGTGTTTATCGCTTTCATTTCAATATCTTTTTCAGTAGCAATGCTTCATGGATCATTGTTCTTCCCGCTTCCTTTAATGTCCTGTTTCTTCTTTCAAAGAACCCCATTTTGTCGAGGTGTACCAAAAAGAAGAAGTTGATGGAGTACACCATTCTGCTCACAATATTCTCTTATAACTTTGTTGAGAAATTCAAGACTCGATCCGATCTAATCTTTATAATCATAAAATTTTCTCATTTTGTAATCTCTTCAAAAGATTAGGCAAGCTTTGGAGTGTCTCACTTTTCTTGTTCATGAATATCACCCAAGTGTATCTAGAAAAATCATCCACAACCACTAAGGTGTATTTCTTCCCTGTCACACTTGTTGGAGTTATTGGTCCAAAAGATCCATGTGCATAAGCTCCAACACTGTTAGTTGATTGTTTAGTCTTTGACTTGAAACTTGACTTTATCTGTTTTACCTTTGTCGACATGCATCATGATAGCATCCTTCTTGAATGTGATCTCGTGTAAACCAACCACCAACTTCTTCTTCACTAATCGATTAATATCATCAAAATTTAGATGATTTAACTTCTTGTGCCATAACCATTGAGTTCGATTTGGTATGCACAATCAGCAGTGTTTCGAACCGCAGTGAGACCAATCCACAACATACATGTTTCGCTGCCTTCTACCGCCAAGTACAACTTGATCACCTCTTTCACTAATGACAATACGCTTGTTTTTGTCAAAAGTGACCTTGTATCCCATATCACGTAATTGTCCAAAGGCTCAAGAAGTTGTAATCCAAATTCCTTCCACATATGCAACATTCTTGATTGTAAGTCCATTTCGATAAGTGTGCCATATCCTCTTGTATAACCAGTGTATTTTTGTTGCCAAAATTCACCCTTGGACCATCTTTTGCCACAAAATTTGTAAGACAGTTGCTTATTCTTTGTCATGTGTCCGAACATCCATCGCCAAAGTACTGCACACCCTACAAAACAAAGTTAATGCATTTTAGGTACCCAAACCTGCTTGGGTCCATAGTGGTCATGGCAAGCATGACCCTTGGTATGTTTCCATAAGGTCTTCTCCTAAATGTGTCATACTTTGGTTCATACTTTGTTCATACATGTATTCCACACATCCATAAGTTCTAACAAAGAGGTTGTGTAGAACCACATATGTTTTTTTCGGCCTTTTGGTACATAATGTCGTTTGAAATGATTCTTGTTATTAGAAACATTTGCATAACCATAGGTGTCTTTGTCTGTTAGAACAGCTACTGTAATATGGAGTCCGCCGAGGTCTTGTGTAAGTCCTCTCACGATTCCATTGCCTAGGTTTTACCCTAGTGGTATGGTTATACTGACTGCTTTTAACATTAGATGCGTGAATATTCCAATCATCATCAAGCAGGAACAGTCTACCTTTCCCCGAGATAAGTATCCCTTGAATGATCAACATTTTTGGATTTAGGATTCTTATTCTTGGAATATTTCTGCTTTTTCCTTCGTGGTCCAAAGAGACTTGGTAGCAGGTCTGCTATCAGCAGGCTTAGAAGGTACAGCAGTCCTATTTTTGGATTTATTCTTTTTACTAGGAGCTGTTGACTTCTGAGACTTCTGATTTTGCTTCTTTGAGGCATTCTCATTTGGTTTTACTGCTTCAGCAGCCTTACTGGGAGATGGATCTAGTGCAGGCACAAACTTAGGACCACTCGTACTAGGTTCAAGAACTCCATGGATCCACTCTTGTTAGATTGCTGAGTTCCAAATCCAAGCCCAGTTCTATCTCCATAAGGCTTTCCTGATTTGTATGCAGTATTGGAACAAGATGGTTCAGCAGACTCAGAGGCTGCTGGATGTGCAGCAGACTTATGCTGATTCTGTCCAACATCTTTTTCCTTACCTTTGAAAACCCTTAATTCAGCTTTCAATCTTCCAACTTCTAACTCAAGAGCCTCTTTTTCAGCCTTCACAATCTCATAACCAGATTGTATTATCCTCAGTTGATTAAGGATGGCATCCAAAGTCTCATTGTTGTCGAATTTCTAGGATTTGAACCACAAAGTTGATTCACAATCACTTCCAGCAGGAGTGTTTATAGAAATGTTGTATACCTCCTCGTTTCATCCATGTTGGCCATCAAAGCATAATCCTCCATATCAAAGAACCAAAGGTCTTGTGTCATCTCGACTCATTTCCTTTTTGAGATCCCACTTCATATCCTCGATTCATCTTCAAAGAACCATAGCCTTCTTGCCATGTCTCCTTTGTTGACTTTTGGTCTTGAAGAGGTCCGACAATCAGTCTAAAATGTCCAGCTTCTTACAGCTTGAAGCAAAGATAATCAAAGTTCCTTGCCTTGTTTCAACTCAGGCAATCAGTCCAAGTGTCCTGGTTTCTTGCAATGAAAGCATAGATAGTCATTATCTTTCTTTGGTTCTTCTTTCCTTCTTTCAAGAGGCCTCTTTGTGAAATTTCTTGTAGGGGCCTTTCCGGTCTTCATCATTCTCGATTTTCTTGCTCAAGAGGGCAACCGCTCTTGCATCTCATCCAAAGATATCATCCTCGTCCCTCCCGATGTTTCTTCATGATGTGAAGCACCCAATGCAAAGTGGTCTTTGGCTCTTCCTTTCGCCTGTGCACTAGCTTCTTGCTAAATTCATATGCCTTAAGATCGAGAGAACAATTTGAAGGTGTCTTCTTCATGCAGCCTTCCTCATTTCTTCAATTGCAATCACCTTCATTTTCCAAACATCTCTCTTGTGTAAAGCTTCCAAGATTTTGGTGTTAACTTCCTCTTTGAATAACTTACACTCAGCAGAGTAAGTTCATCTAAGATTGCATTGAACTGACTCCATTTGCTCAATGGTTTCATTAGGTAGCATTTTGAACTTTTGAAACCTTTTTCCGCCACACCGATTTTGTTCTTCTTTATTGCATCGGTGCTTCTTCACAGATTAAGTGAATCTTATCCCAAAGTTCCTTTGCGCCTTGCAATCTTTGACTTTCATGTGCATATTGCTATCCAAGGTCTCGTAGATGATATCAATAGCAATGTTGTTGAGGTTTGCTCTTTTCCTCGCCTTCTCGCATTCCATTCTCTCTTTGGTTTAGGAATGTACTCGCTCACACCCACTCGCATTATCGCGCTTTGTAATCTCCAAAGTGGTCCTTCGCTTAGTACATCCATCATCTCATCATGAGTAGCAAAGCAAGATATGCCTCGCATTCGACGCTTATACTCATCAAATCTATCAAGAGAGCACATCAACATGGTTCTAGCATACCGTGTGTTATCCATGATGCAAGTCTTGAAAATCAAGAATTTGAAAGAAAGTTTTAAAGAATTTTCACAAGCACAACAAGTAGGATTCCTTCGCAATGTAAGCATCGCTCCGATACCAATTGTTGGTCCCTTGAAAAGGCTTTAGTTAAGTTTAGAGGGGGTGAATAAACTTAACACTTAAAACTTTGGAGTTAACAAATTTTGCAATTTCAAAGAAACTCATTGATACTTCAAGAGTCTCTGTTGAGACCTCGAGAGCTTTCTGGCCGATAAACAAGAGTTCATCGACATTCGCTTTGCTGAATTTGTGCAATGGAATAATATCAAAATTAAGCCTTGTTACTTGTTGTTAAATATGTTACTAACTATTAGATACTCAGAGTGTATGTGTGTGATTTCGGGGGCTTGCTAGATTCAAGAGTTGATATGAATAATGACTAAGTGCGTAAAATAAATGCAAGAAGTAAGTAAGTAGAGATTTTTATAGTGGTTCCAGGTGATGTAATCCTCAGACGCCCACTCTTCTCCGTGATGTTGGAGGAAATTCACTAGTAATCTTTGAGTTATCTGTTACAAAGAGTCCTAGGTTGCTTGTCCTTCACCAATAACTATGGCTTCACAAACCGAAAACTAAGAACAGGTAGGATTGTCGCTCCCGAGTCTTCCACTTGGTCCTTGAAGGGTAGAATTGCCTCTTCACCACTCCACCACAAACCAACAGCCTTTCACACCCAATGATGCTTCACTGTCTTCAAGAGGTTCTTTATAAAATAAAGAATGAATCAAGTAAATGATTCGATTGCAAAGCAGCCTTGATTAGGATGATATAATCAGCAGCCTTGCGCCTTCAAGTGTGTATCCTTGATGCGGCTTGAACACGTAATGCACTTGAAGAAAATAACTAGATCGCCACCTTTAAGCTCGGTAAGTTCAAGCAGGTGTTTTTCATTTCGTGTGTTATCACTTAAAGTTTATCCCAAAATTCATCATCTTCTTTTTGAGTTGAAAGTCCTCTATTTATAGGTAGGAATGCATGTGACTTGAATTTGAAATTCAAATGTGACCGCCTTGTATTTGTCCCATCCTCACCGTGATTCTCGTCACTATTCATAGGATCGACATCTGTCAGATTACTTTTTGACAAAGGCAAATTGGCCCACCCTTTGACTTGTATCCAATGGATAAAAATATGGATCATCCCAACGCCTTTTTTAATCTCACCTTTGATTTGCTTGATAAGTCGAGGTAGTTGGTCGTTCTTATCCATGTAACTTCCCAATAATCTTGAATTAATCGAGGTATATATATCAAAGAGTTCATCATCTTTCAGAAACTAATCATCTCTTTAACATCATATTTTTGTCTCAGTAAAATATAATGCAGCTGAATCCTTATATCCAACTTTTGTTTGTGAAGTTGGTTTACATCATTTAAAGTATAACTAAGTTCCAAACGTCATCCAACTTGTGGAACTTAGACCTTCTACACAAGGTATATGTAATCAGTTTAGGTCATCACAGACTTGCCTAAATTTTGATCCCATATCCTTGACATTAAATACTAAGTTTGATCCCTTAGCCTTCATTTATCGAGTTTGAACCTCGGCCTTCGTCTTCGATCTTGGCGGAGTTGTGCATCAGCCCATCGACCTATCTACCCCATCGACTAGACTAGTCTCATTGATAAACAATCGCCAGCCTTTTTACGATGCTTGTTTGATCAAACCTATTTATGAATCAAACTCTAATAAACCTATACATTTTATCTAGACATCTTTTTGCCTTTGCACTATAACAGCTAGTATGGCACTCATCATCAAAACTGAGAAATAAGTCCAACAACAAGGAATCTACTGAAGACAGTGAAGCACATTTGTGTGTCAAGGACTGTTGTTTGTGGTGGAGCTGGTGAAGAGGCAATCCTACCCTTCAAAGACCAGTGGAAGACTTTGGAGCAGCAATCCTACTTGTTCCAAGTGTTCAGTTTGTGAAGCCATAGTTATTGGTGAAGGACAAGCATCTTAGGGATTTTTGTAACAGCTACCTCAAGAATCTCTAGTGAATTAACTCCAACATCACAGGAGAAGAGTGCACTGACAGGATTACACCACCTGGAACCACTTTAAAATCTGCCTACTTACTTTCTGCATTTATATTCTGCATTTAGTGTATTTAACACATCAACCTACTGAATCTTGCAACTGAATCACACACATACACTACTCCGCTGCAACAAATTCAGAAAAGTCAATAGTCAGCAGACTATTGAGTGTCAGCAGACTACTGAGCTATCAGCAGGCTGCTGAAGTTGCTGAATTTGTTAACTCCAAAAGTTTTAAGTGTTAAGTTTATTCACCCCCCTCTAAAATTAACCAAAGCCTTTTCAAGGGACCAACAATTGGTATCGGAGCAGTGCTTCTGTTCTGAAGTAATCCTACTTGTTGTGCCTGTGAAAATACTTTGAAAACTTTTACAAGTCTATGATTTTCAAAGCTTTGCATCATGGATAACAACCAGTATGCTAGAACAATGTTGATGTGTTCTTTAGATCATTTTGATGAGTATAAACGTCATATGAAGGCTTATCTAGCTGCAACACATGATGAATTGATGGATGTGCTGACAGATGGACCACTGGAAATCACCAAGTCAGTAACAGTGGGAGATGAAACTCAGTACATTCCAAAGCCAAAAAGGGCATGGACTGCTGAAGATAGAAAAAGAGCAAACCTCAACAATATTGCTATTGATATCATATACAGAACCTTTGATAGCAATATGTACATGAAAGTGAAAGATTGCAAGACTGCAAAAGAACTTTGGGATAAGTTGCAATTAATCTGTGAAGGCATTGATGCTATCAAGAAGAATAAGAACAGTGTGGCAAAGAAGAAGTTTCAGGAGTTCAAAATGAAACCAAATAAAACTATTGAACAAATGGAGTCAAGATTCAATGCAATCATGGATAAGCTCACTCTACTGAGTGTGAAGTACTCACAGGAAGAAATCAATTCAAAAATCTTGGAAGCATTTCCTGCAAAAGAAGTTTGGGAGATGAAGGTGACTGCCATAGAAGTTTGCATGAAGAAGACACCTTCAAATTATTTTTAGATCTCAAGGCATATGAATTCAGTAAGAAACTTGTACCTGAGACTGAAAAAGAAGAACCAATGACCACTGCATTGGCTGCTACACATCAAGAAGAAACATCAGCAGCCCAAGATGATCTACTGGTTGAAATGCAAGAGCAAATTGCCCTACTGAGCAAGAAAATCAGAATGATGAAAACAGGAAAGGGTTCTCTAAGAAATTCAGTTAAAAGAAGAACGAAGAATCCAAGAAAGATAATGATTATCTGTGCTATCATTGTAAGAAACCAGGACACTTCAAACCTGACTGTCCTGAATTAAAACAGAAAAAGAAACCTGATTATCTTTGCTTCAACTGCAAGAAACCTGGACATTTTAGACCTGGTTGTCCAGACCTACTGAAGAGCAAGAGCCAACAAAGAAGATTTGGCAAGAAAGCTATGGTTGCTGAAGATGAATCAGGATATGAAGTAGAATAAGAAAAAGGAAATGAATCTGATGATACTGCTCTTGTTGCTGATATGGATGATTATGCTTTAGTGGAAAATATGGATGAAACAGAGGAGGTATACAATTCTGTATCCATTAACACTCCTGCTGGAAGTGATTGTGAATCAACTTGTGGTTCAAATCCTAAAAATTCTGACAATGAAGAAACTTTGGATGCCATCCTTAATCAACTGAGGATAATACAATCTGGTTATGATATTGTGAAGGCTGAAAAAGAAGCTCTTCAATCAGAAGTTGAAAGATTAAAAGTTGAATTAAGAGTTCTCAAGGGTAAGGAAAAAGAAGTTGGACAGAATCAACATAAGTCTGCTGTACATTCAGTAGCTGCTGAATCTGTTGAACAATCTTGTTCCTCCACTGCATTCAAATCTGGAAAGCCCTATGGTGATAGAACATGCCTTGGATTTGGAACTCAACAATCTAATAAGAGTGGATCCAGTAAGGTCACTGAACCTAGTACCAGAATTGGTCCTATGTTTGTGCCTGCACAAGATCCAACTCCCAAAAGGGTTGCTGAGGCAGTGAAGCCTACTGAGAAAGCTTCAAGGAAGCAAAATCAGAAGTCAAAAAGGTCAACAACATCTAACAAAAAGAATAAATCTAATAATAAGGTTGCTGTACCTTCTAGACCTACTGATAGCAGACCTGCTACCAAGTCTGCTGGACCACAAAAGAGTAAAAATCAGAAATATTCCAAGGATAAGAATCCTAAACCTAAAAATGTCAATCATCCTAGGGATACTTATCTCAGGGGGAAAGGTAGACTGTTCCCCACTGATGATGATTGGAATATTCCTGCACCTACTGCTAGAAACAACAAGTATAACCATTCTGCTAGGGTAAAACCTAAGCAATGGAATCAGCAGAGGACTCAGCAGAGGACTTATACAAGACCTCAGCAGGACCTCAGCAGACTCCATACTACTGGGCTGTTCCTAACAGACAGCAAACTAATGGTTATGCTAGTGCTTCTAACAAAAGAAATCACTTTAAACAACATTATATTCCAAAAGGCTAGAAAGCATATGTGAATCCTACACAACCAATTGTTAGACCTTATGGATGTGTAGAATACATGTATGAACCAAAGTATGATACCTTCCAAAGAAGACCTTATGGAAATTTGCCAAAGGTCATGCTTGCCACTGACCACTATGGACCCAAACAGTTTTGGGTACCTAAAATGCATTAACTTTGTTTTGTAGGGTGTCTGGTACTTTGACAGTGGATGTTCCAGACATATGACAAAGAATAAGCACTGTCTGTCAAACTTTGTGGCAATGGATGGTCCAAGAGTGAATTTTGGCAACAAGAACCCACCAGGATACACAAGAGGATATGGCACACTTGTGAGAAATGGATTAACAATTAGGAATGTTGCATTTGTAGAAGGACTGGACTACAATCTACTGAGCACTGGACAATTTTGTGACATGGGCTACAAGGTCACTTTTGACAAAAACACCTGTATTGTCATTAGTGAAAGAGGTGATCAAGTTGTGTTGGCTGGAAGAAGACAACAAAACATGTATGTTGTGGATTGGTCTCATCACATTCCGAAAACTCGCACTGATTGTGCATACCAAGTCAGAACTTAATTGGCTATGGCATAAGAAGTTGAATCGTCTAAAGTTTGATGATATCAATCAGTTGGTGAAGAAGAAACTGGTGATTGGTTTACCTGAGATCACATTCAAAAAGGATGCTATATGTGATGCTTGTCAGAAGGGTAAACAGACAAAATCAAGCTTCAAATCAAAGACAAAGCAGTCAACAAAAAGAGTTTTGGAGCTGATGCATATGGATCTATTTGGACCAGTAACACCAACAAGTGTAACCGGAAAGAAGTACACCTTAGTGGTTGTGGATGATTATTCAAGATACACTTGGGTAGTATTCATGAACAAGAAAAGTGAAACACTTCAAAAGATGCCTGAACTTTTGAAGAGATTGCAAAATGAGAAAAGTTTGACAGTAGTGAAGATCAGATCAGATAAGGGTACTGAATTTCTCAACAAAGTTATAAGAGAATATTGTGAACAGAATGGTGTACTACATCAACTTGCTGCTGCTGGTACACCTCAGTAAAATGGGGTTGCTGAAAGAAGAAACATAACTTTAAAGGAAGCAGGAAGAATTATGATTTGTGAAGCATTATTACCTGAAAGTTATTGGGCTGAAGCAGTCAATACAGGATGCTATACACAAAATAGGACCTCAGTGAACAAGAAGCTGCTGAAGACACCTTATGAGATCTGGAATGGAAGGAAACCTAATATATCCTATTTCCATCCATTTGGAAGCAAATGTTTTATCTTGAATCATAAGGAACAAATGAAGACCTTCCAACCAAAATCAGATGAAGGAATCTTCTTGGGATATTCTTCTGTCAGCAAGGCATTCAGGGTACTGAACAAAAGGACACTGAAGCATGAAAAAACAATACATGTTGTGTTTGATGAACCTAAGTTCAATGGAATGGAAGATGAAGATTCAGAACCTGCTGAGAATCAACAAGTCACTGATCCAGAATGTGTTGATGTTTTGGAAAGGTTTAATGACTTAAAGGTTTCTGACTCTGCCCCTGCTGAACCCCCTGCTGGTAACACTACTAATGCAACAACTGAAGTAGTCCAAGGATCTGCTGAACCCCCTGTTGAAGAAACAACAGACCCTACTGAAGATGATATTCCTGAGAATCAATCTAACTAGAATCCATAATGGTTAAGGGATCACCCTGCTGAGTAAGTTATTGGCAACATACAGCAAGGTGTGAGGACTAGAAGACAATTAGAAGCAATGTTTACATGTTTTCTATCTCAAATGGAACCTAAAGTTGTTGAAGAAGTAATTTCAGATCCAGATTGGATAATCTCTATGCAAGAAAAGTTGAATGAATTTGAAAGAAATCAAGTTTGGACACTAGTGGAAAGGCCTAATCATGCAAACATTATTGGAACAAAATGGGTATACAGAAACAAATTGGATGAATCTGGTACCATTGTGAGGAATAAGGCTAGACTAGTAGCAAAAGGCTATTCTCAAGCAGAAGGAATAGATTTTGATGAGACATATGCCCCTGTTGCAAGATTGGAAGCTATCAGATTATTCCTGGCATATGTTGCTTACAAAAGCTTCAAGGTATATCAGATGGATGTCAAAAGTGCATTTTTGAATGGCATTCTGGAAGAGGAGGTCTATGTTCAGCAACCTCCTGGTTTTGAAGTTAAAGATCAAGAAAATAAAGTGTATAAACTCAATAAAGCACTTTATGGCTTGAAACAAGAACCAAGAGCATGGTATGAGACCTTATCTCAATTCTTGGTGGACAATGGTTTTACCAAATGTACCATTGAGAAGACTCTTTTCAGAATCAGTGAAGGAAACAGCACCCTGCTGGTGCAAATTTATGTTGATGACATAATATTTGGTTCTAAAAATCATTTACTTTGTGAAAAGTTCGCAAATCTGATGAAAAGTAAATTCCAAATGAGTATGATGGGAGAAATGAACTACTTCTTGGGTTTGCAAGTCAAACAAATGAAAGATAGAATCTTCATTCATCAAACCAAGTACACCAAAGAGCTGCTGAAGAAGTTTGGTATGGAAAATAACACCAAAGTATCAACTTCTATGAGTATAAATATTATATTGGATGAAGACAAAGAAGGCAAAGATGTTGATCAGACTTTATACAGAAGGATGATAGGCAGTCTGCTGTATCTTACTGCCAGTAGACCTGATATATCCTTTGCTGTAGGTGTTTGTGCAAGATTTCAATCAAAACCTAAGCAAAGTCATTTAGCTGCAGTCAAAGGAGTTCTTAAATATTTAAAAGAGACTTTGGATGTAGGAATTTGGTACTTAAAAGATGGAACCTTCAAAGTTATATCCTACTCAGATTCTGATTGTGCTGGATGCAAGATTGATAGAAAAAGCACCACAGAGACCTGTCAGTTAATGGGAAATAGACTGGTTTCCTGGTTTAGCAAGAAACATAATTCAATATCAACTTCCATCTTTGAAAGTTGAATATATTCTTCTTTGGAAATCTCTTTGTGCACAAATACTGTGGTTAAGACAATAATTAAGGGATTATGGGATTGAAGAAAAAGAAATTCCTATAATGTGTGATAACACAAGTGCAATTGTAATCACAGAAAATCCTGTTTTGCACGCAAGAACCAAGCATATTGATGTAAGACATCACTTTATAAGAGATCATGTTGAAAAGAAAGATGTGGTGGTTCTGTATATCCCTACTGAAGATCAACTTGCTGATATTTTCACTAAACCATTGGACAGTGAAAGATTTGCTAAGTTAAGGACAGGAACTTGGAATTATAAGAGTTGACTGATACATCTATGATCAGCAATGTACTGGAAACCAAGGTAGTTAGTCTTTGCTATGTTGGGTGAGCTCACTTAGCAGATTAGTCATTGGTATCAACAATTCCATGTACTTATGTTTGGACAATTGAGCAAATGAAGTTGCCAATGGGATTGGTCTTTGTCATGTTGGGTGAGCTCACTTGACAGATCAGTCATTGGTATTAAACTTCATCTTGTATTATCAGTTGGACGAAACAAAGAAAGATTGAAGATCAACAGAGTAACTCTATCAGCAGGCTGCTGAGGCATCTTTATCAGCAGGTTGTTGAACCAACTCTACTGATGACAAGGCTGCTGAAGGATACGTTATAGTCAAACTTTACTAAAGTCAAAAAGCAAAATAGCGGGATATTTATCTTATCTTTATAACCGCAGTTACACGATCGAACGGTTACAATCCGTTATGAGTCTCTCATGGGACACGGGTCAAGATGACATTCACTCAAAATTTAATCGTGGTTAATGCAACAGTACGTGTCTGACAGTTTTCTACCCACTACTCTCTGCTTTATATACAGACATATACACAGAGGATTTATACAACTCTCAGATTGCTATTTCTTTGCAAATATCTTGTGTGAACGCAGATTTGAAAGTTTTCTTCTTCATCTTTCTCATCTATAATGGCAAACAAGGATGATGTTCATATTGGCACTAGTCACAGTGTAAGAGGTTATATGACTGACTGTCACTCTACTGAACTAGCCATTAACATAGGACGAAGAATCAGACGGTTTGCTGGTTTGGAGAATGTTATCAATAGAAGACTGGAGAGAATTTCATATGTAAATGTATTGGAATTCTGGAGGAATATTGTTATACATGAAGGTAGAGAGGCCTTCACTACGACAGTTAATGGAAGAGAGATTAAAATATCTTCAGATCTACTGAGAGAATTATTTCATTTTGGACCTGGAAATAATGCTCCCACCAATCCAGAAGCAATGAATCTGCCAAGGATGAAGTTTGTGGATGCAATAAAGACAAATGAGAAGATATCTTCATATCTAAGCATTAATGTCAAGCATATTGGATATGAGTATAACATGTTGAGCAAATTAATTGCCAAGACCATTTTGGGAGTCATTGGGAGTCTAGATACACTGTCTGGACCTAAAATAGACCTGCTGATCATCATCTGCAGAAGCATGAAGTTTGATTGGGCTGGATTCTTTATACACTATATGAAGAAGGTGTTTATTGAAGATAAAGATGGTTTAAGAAAGTCCAAGACCAAGCCCCTAGGTCTACTGATTCAGACCTTGTTGAATCATTTTCAGATACCTGATATTTCATCTGAAAAGATTAACAAATCCAGATACAAGCCAGAAATTGCTACTCCTATTCCTGGATTAGATGATGAAGATGTGGATGATGAAGCCACTGAGAGTGATGATGGAGGAGATGATGATACTGGTGGTGAGCAGGTTATGCAAGTTGCTAAGTCTGCTGCACCTAAGAAGACTGTGGAGAAAAGAAAGGCTACTGACACAAGAAAGATAACAGAAATGTTAAAGCCTAGAAAGACAAGGAAGCAAACAGCAGAGACTGCTGAGTCTGCTGAGGGTCCAGCTGAAATTGAAGTTATTGACCCTGCTGTAGTTGCAAATAAGAAGTTTGTTGCTGAAGTTTTGAAGGAACAACAGAAAGAATTCAGTAGAAAGAGGAAGGCTACTGAGATTGAATCAAAGGAACTTTCTAAGAGAATGAAGGAAATTGCCAAGAAAAAGAAACATGGCAAAGGGAAACCGTTAAGGATTCTGGAGGCTCAAAGGGAAGAAGAAGTAGAATGAGAGGCTATTGAAGCTGAGCCCCTAACAACTATTAAGCCTACTGAGATAGTAGAGGTTGTTGTTGAGCAACCTACTGAAGAATCATAAAGCAGATCGAACTGAGCCTGAGCTCTTGTAGAAAATTGTTGAATCCTCCCCTATAAAGGCTGCTGAGCCTACTGAAGCTGCACAAGTTGTTGTTGAGCAACTTGTTGAAGAACCACAGCAGATTACTGAATTTGCACCTGTTGTGGTGATTGAAACAACTGTACAAGACCCTGCAAGTTCTGCAATAGTTCAGGGGGAAGATCAGTCTGCTGCTAACCCTACTGATGAGCATGTAAGTCAGGGGGAACAAAGTTTGGAATAGATGGAGGTAGTAGAAACAAACATACAATCTGAGAAACCTACTGACCTAGAGGCATCTGTGGAAGAAACTCTGACTCTGTTTGTTGGGACCTTTGGAGGTGAGCAGAGTGGACACACAGCTCCTAGACAGCCAACCATGCCATTTGAAAGGAAGGAGAAAAAGAAGAAAGAAGGATATGTTGGTCCTAAACTCCTACTGGTTGCAAACTACTTTCAATGGAAGTTTGGGTTCTATAAAAGACAAAAGCCAGCTGCAGAACCAATGATAGATTTTGAGGATTAGGCTTTTGAGAGGTTGGGAGTGGAGAGTTTACTTGATCCAATTGATACCTCTTTGTTGGAATCAAGATTGATGGATCTTTTTGATTAGCAAAAGAAGGAAGAGGGTATCAAGTTCAGAGAAACTAGAGATGAATCAGATAGTGATGATTCTTCATCATCTGATTCTGGTGATGATCATCCCTCTGGTCCAGGAGGGGCCAGTGGGACTGCATTATTAAATGAACCAAGTTTACAATAAATCCATCGATATGGTAGGTCTGCCGAGGCGGCCAGATGGTCAAATGGATGAGGATCTGGAAGATCTCACCATGGATGATCTAGAGGCACAAATCAATGAGGGTATACATATTGGTGCAAATAGGGTGGTTGGTGAGATAGATACTGTCTTCATTGAAGAATCTGCTGCACTTACTGAGGATCAGCAGACTGAAGATTTGGATGAAGAAAGGGTTACTGATCATAGTGAGCCTGATGTCAGTTCTGAGGATTATGCTCAATATCAAACATGGATTGACACTCAGGACACTCTATCCAAAACTGCCAATTTTCTATGAAGGATTGTTGATGTTAGGGAATTTCAAAGAGATAATATGGCTGAATTCCCTGCAATTCTTGTACAGAGAGTGCTGATCACTGTGGAACAAACAGTGGTAGCACAGAGATTGGATATGGTGATGGGATTTGAAGGATCACCATTGATTATTGAGGAGGTTCAGGCTGTTGAGGATCAAACAGCACCTGAACAAAGGTTGGAACTGGTGGTTCAGGTTGCTAAGGTCCAAACAGCACCTGGACACAGGTTGGAACTAGAAATGGGTTTGAAGGAAACCCCTGCTGTTGTTGGAGAACATGCTGCTGTAGTAGAGCCTGCTGGAGAAAAGGTCACTGAAGGTAAAGATAGTCAGCAGACTATTGTTGTTGATGAGGATGAACAGATTCTGGATTATGACTACAGTGATGAGGAGTTTCAAGTGCCTGAAGAAGAACATATTGCTGATGATCCACAACAGGCATTTGTACCCATTTTTGAGGAACCTGCCCTAGATCCTATACCAGAGGAATTCCAAGGACCTAACCCTGCTGGAAGGGATATGAGCTGGGCCATGGTTGTCAGCAAACAGAGAGAATAATACAATGTTGAAGAGCCTGCTGATGAAGCTGCTGGACACATGGTTGGAGGAATGGCTAGTGGGGTACCTGTAGAGATTTTGGATGAGTTGAGGACTGTCAGAAATGACATTACAAGATTAAGAACTCAACTTGACAGGCAAGAGTAGAGGTTTGAAGATTTGATGAATTTGGTGGAAAATAGAGGGAGGACTACAGAAACGGTTGCCTCCAATATCACTTCCACTCAGTAGGCTCTTGCTGACCTTGCTCAAGATGTAAGAGGGATCAGACAAGGTAATACATTAAAGAAGAAGTTTCTGAAGGACCAACTTGAATCTATTCATCAGAAACTAGATAAACTTGCTAAGGCACCTAAGCCTGCTGGAACACTTAACCTCGCTGGATTGGATCCTAAGTTTACTGAGAGGATCAATCTACTGGAGCAAACTATGCAAGAAAGAATCACTGCAGTTGACACTAGAACAAAAATTATGGAGGGTCAACTGAACAATCTAGTGATTACACAGGAGAGTGTTCATGGCCAGCTGTCCCGTTTTCTTGATGATGTCAATAAGGGGGAAGAGAGACAAACAACAGTAACAAAAGAGGCTGCTAGGATTTTTGCTAAGAAGAGATGGGAAGCTGACACCAATGCCTTTAGAGAACCTGGACCTGGAAGACTTCCACTTACTGATGATCTTCTCAGAGAATATAAGAAGCTGTACAACAACAAGAGAAGACCTTACCATGACAAAGGTTTCCATGAGGGACTAAATTCTTTTCTGGGACTCAAGTTTTGGGAAGCAAGGGTTAAAGCTTTAAGATCTGCACATAGAGATGACAGAGGTGGAAGAGGTGGCAGAGGTGGAAGGAGTCTTCCCACAACCAATGCAAAGGAATCACTGAATGAATTCAAAGAAGTATACATGCGTTTAGGCTTTAGAGTACATCAGATCAACCTTACTCAACCTGAGGCATGGAAATGGTGGAAAGAAGTGAATCCTCACATTGATTTCTCTCTTATTGAAAATGAATGGATGAGAGAAATGGTTAGAGAGATAAGAGCATATCATGAGCAGATAGAGAAGGAAAGAGAAGAAAGAGAAAGAAGACAATAGATCAACATACCTACACATGCATTTTATTTTTGCTGAATTTAGCATGTAATACTTTGAACAACTGATTATAATGAGAAATGACTATATTTGTTCTGTTTTTGTTTTCAATCTTTTTGCTTTGCTGTAAGGAGGGTATTAGCATCATCACCAAAAATGGGGGAAATTGTTGGACTTATTTTAAGTTTTAGTGATGAGTGCCAGACTAGCTGTTATAGGGCAAAGGAAAAAAGATGTCTAGATCAAATGTATAGGCTTATTAGAGTTTGATCTTGTATAGGTTTGATCAAACAAGCCTTTGTAAAAGGTCGGTGACTTTCATCGTGACTGTCTAGATCGAAGAGGGTACCTGAGTCAGTAGACTAGTATAAGAACCTGCTGAAGACTCATGGCTGAGGGTTCAAACTGAGTTATTGAAGGCTAAGGGATCAAACTTAGTATTTAAAGTCAAGGATATGGAATCAGAATTTAGGGAAGTCTGTGATGACCTAAACTGATTACATATACCTTGTGTACAAGGTCTAAGTTCCACAAGTCAAGTGGTGATTGGAACTTAGTTATATTCAAAATGGTGTAATATAACTTCATAATAAAAAGTTAGATATAAGAAAAGTCAGCTGAAGTGTTTTAATAAACACAGCAGCTTGGACTAGCTGACTTATATATATTTCAGTAGACTAATACCCTCAGGAACCTACTGACATATATTCTGAATTATTCAAAGGTTACATTGGAAGATTACAAAGAAAAGGACAGCTAACAACCTCTGATTTTATCAAACAAATCAATGGTTAAGATTAAAGGGACGTTGGGAAGAAACAGAGGATTATCCAATGGATACAAGTCAAAGGGTGGGCGATCGAAATCGACAAAAAGTAAACTCGACAAATGCGATACTAAGAAAAGGATGTAAAGCAAGTCAAATAGGACAAAATCTGAAATGGCTATGTTTGAATTTCAAACATAATTCACAAGAATTCCTACCTATAAATAGAGGACTTCAAATTCAGATACAAGTGATGATTTTTGAGAAAAACAAAGTATAATCTTGAGCTTCAGATTCTTACCAAGAATTCACCCTGCTGACCTTGCTGAGCATAAAGCTACTGATCCAGTAAACTTCTTCAAGTGTAATCTGCTTTCAAGCTACATCAAGTTTACACACTTGAAGACCTCAAGCTGCTGATCATATCATCCTGATCAAGCTGTAGAAAGCTGAATCACTTACTTGATTCAAACTTTCTTTTACAAGGAATCTACTAAAGACAATGAAGCACATTTGTGTGTCAAGGACTGTTGTTTGTGGTGGAGCTGGTGAAAAGGCAATCCTACCCTTCAAGGACCAGTGGAAGACTTTGGAGCAAACAATCCTACATTCCAAGTGTTCGATTTTGTGAAGCCATAGTTATTGGTGAAGGACAAGCAACTTAGGGATTTTTGTATACGACTACCTCAAGAATCTCTAGTGAATTACCTCCAACATCACATGAGAACAAAGTGGTGACAGATTACACCACCGGAACCACTATAAAATCTGCTACTTACTTTTACGCATTTAGTGTATTTAACACATCAACCTACTGAATCTAGCAACTGAATCACACACATACACTACTGAGTATCTAATACTTGGTATCATATTTTAACAACAAGTAATAAGGCTTAATTTAAATATGTTCCGCTGCAACAAATTCAGAAAAGTCAATAGTCGTGAGACTCACCGAGTGTCACAGACTCATCGAGCTATCGCCAGTCGAGTTTCGAATTTGTTAACTCCAAAAGTTTTAAGTGTTAAGTTTATTCACCCCCCTCTAAACTTAACCAATGCCTTTTCAAGGGACCAACACATAGGATAAATCAGTTTTCTAAGAAGACAACTGTATCTACCAACAAAGGTAAATCAAATGGTAAATCAGCTGTATCTAAAGAAAACCAAAATGGCAAATCAACTGCCAAATCCACAAAACCCAATCAAGTCAAGAACCAGAAAAATTACAATCAAGGTAAATCCAAGAATGTCAGTCATTCAAAGATTCACACATTCAGGGGAAAATGATGATTATATCCCACTGATGATGATTGGAACTTTACTGCATCTATTAACAAAACTGATAACAACATTCATTCCAGACAGATAACTTATCACAAGTTTCAGTCCAAAACTCAGCAGAGAGCTAATCTCAGTTCTCAGCAAAAGTACCAAGGTCAGTCCAGACCTCAGTACAGAAGGAATGACGGTTATTATTCAAGCTTCAATAATAGAAAGCATCATGGAAATAAGTTTCAGTCAAAAGATCTGAGAGATCATATAAATAAGACACAGTCCAAACATAGATACTATGGGAGTGTGGCTTACATTTATGAAAACAAGTGCAACGATATCCGAAGAATACCTAAAGGATATATTCCCAGAGTTGTACTGACAACTGACCCCCATGGACCCAAACAGAGTTGGGTACCTAAATTTTTTTAACTTTTATTGCAGGATGTATGGTACTTTGACAGTGGTTGCTCAAGGCATATGACGAAGAGCAAGGACTGTCGCAGTAATTTTATTGCAAAAGATGGACCAAAAGTTAATTTTGGAAGTAAAGACAAACCTGGATACACCAATGGGTATGGTACCTTAATCAGGAATGGACTTACAATCAAAATGTATCTTATGTAGAAGGATTACACTACTATCTACTCAGCACCAGTCAATTTTGTGATATGGGATACAAAGTTACTTTTGATAAAGACTTCTGCATTGTCGTCAGTGAAACAGCATTTCAAGTTGTTTTAGCCGGAAGAAGAAAAGAGAATATGTATGTAGTAGATTGGACAACAGCCGTTGCTGAAACCTATTTTCTTGTGCATACCAAATCAGAAATCAGTTGGTTATGGCACAAGAAACTAAGTCATCTAAACTTTGATGACATCAACACACTTGTCAAGAAACAGCTAGTCATTGGACTACCAGAAATCTCATGTAAGAAGGACAGCTTATGTGATGCTTGTCAACAAAGAAAACAAACAAAAGCAAGTTTCATGACCAAGTCTCAGCATTCAACAACCAGAGTTCTTGAATTACTACATATGGATTTATTTGGACCTATTACACCAATTAGTATCAGTGGCAAGAAATATACATTGGTGGTGGTAGATGACTTTTCAAGATACACTTGGGTTATCTTCTTAACCAAGAAAAGTGAAACCAAGCAAAGACTTACAGAATTACTTAAGAGACTTCAGAATCAAAAAGGAGTATCAGTTGTGAAGATAAGATCAGATAAAGGAACTGAATTCCTCAACACTGTGATTATTGAATATTGTGAAGAAAATGGTGTTTTACACCAACTTGCTGCCACAGGAACACCTCAGCAAAATGGTGTAGCTGAAAGGAGAAACAGAATACTCAAAGAAGCAGGAAGGACGATGATCTGTGAAGCAAAATTACCTGAAAGATATTGGGCGAAGCGATTAACACGACTTGCTATACACGCAAGCAGCTCTCATGAATAAAAGGCATGAGAAGACCCCTTATGAAATTTGGAATGGAAGAAAACCAAATGTTTCTTACTTTCATGCTTTTGGAAGCAAATGTTTTATACACAATAATGGGAAAGACCAACTTCATGTCTTTCAGCCCAAAGCTGATGAAGGAATCTTTCTAGGATACTCAAGTGTCAGCAAAGCTTTTTGAGTACTAAATAAAAGGACACTTAAGCATGAGGAATCAATATATGTAGTATTTGATTAACCAAACTTTCCTGGTGAAACAACTGAAGACAGACCAGAACCAGTTTCTTAGTCTCAATTACCAGTCATGCCAGAATCAGTTTCTGTTGATATTGGAAGACTTCAAATTTCAAAATCTTCAGATCCAGATCAGTCTCAGTTTCCAACTACTCAAAAACTCACACTTGAACAACATGACTCTGATTCAGTTGAAGAAATTCAAGAACCAGTTCTTGTAGAACCAGTCGAACAAAATGCAAATCCTTTGATGCAAGCACCAGTTCATCAATGGATGAGAGATCACCCTGAAGAACAAGTTATTGGTGATACTCAAACTGGCATTCGAACAAGACATCAAATAGATGCAATGATTGCATGTTTTCTATCTCAATCTGAACCTAAGTAAATAGAAGAAGCTTTGAAGGATCCAGACTGGATTCTTGCTATGCAAGAAGAACTTAATGAATTCGAAAGAAATCAAGTATGGGAATTAGTTGAAAGACCAGATCATGTGAATATCATTGGAATCAAATGGGTTTTCAGAAACAAACTTGATGAAGATGGGAATATCATCAGAAACAAATCTAGACTTGTAGCTAAAGGATATTCTCAAGTAGAAGGCATAGACTTTGATGAAACTTATGCACCAGTTGCAAGATTGGAAGCAATCAGGCTATTTCTCGCATTTGCAGCTCACAAAAAGTTCAAAGTATATCAGATGGACGTTAAAAGCGCATTTTTGAATGGAATTCTTGAAGACGAAGTGTATGTTCAACAACCACCTGGATTCGAGATCAAAAATCAAGATGATAAAGTTTTCAAACTAAGGAAAGCTCTTTATGGACTTAAACAAGCACCAAGAGCTTGGTATGAAACTCTATCTCAGTTTCTAATGGATAATAGATTTATCAAAGGAACAATCGACAAAACATTATTCAGGATGAAAAATGGAGAGAGCACTCTACTTGTTCAGATCTATGTTGATGACATTATTTTTGGATCGGAAAATGAACAGTTATGTGAGAAATTTTCAAGTTTAATGAAGCGCAAATTTCAGATGAGTATGATGGGAGAATTGAATTATTTTCTTGGATTACAAGTTAAACAATTAGATGATGGAATTTTCATTCACCAAACCAAGTATACAAGAGAACTTATCAAAAAGTTTGGTATGGAGAAATCAATTGGAATTTCTACACCAATGGGGACCAACATTAGGCTAGATGAAGACAAAGAAGGCAAAGATGTTGATCAAACACTTTACAGAAGAATGATTGGAAGCCTACTCTATCTTACAACAAGTAGACCAGATATATCTTTTACTGTTGGTGTATCTTACAGCAAGTGCACATGTCAGTTATCAGGAAATAGACTTGTGTCATGGTTTAGCAAAAAACAAAATTCTATCTCAACTTCAACAGCTGAAGCAGAGTATATAGCAGCTGGAAGTTGTTGTGCTCAAGTATTATGGATTAGACAGCAATTAAAAGATTATGGGATAGAAGAAGGAACAATTCCCATAATGTGTGATAACACAAGCGCAATTGCAATTACTGACAATCCAGTTTTACACTCAAGGACAAAGCACATGATGTGCGTCACCACTTTATAAGAGATCATGTGGAGAAAAAGGATATCACAGTTCTTTATGTACCTACTGAAGATCAATTGGCAGAAATCTTTACAAAGCCATTGGACAAAGAAAGATTTGCCAAACTAAGAACTGAATTGGGGATAATTAAAGTCAGTTAAGTCAGTTAAGCTAGAGATTCGTCAAGGGGATTAATCTATGTTATGTTGGGTGCGCTCATTTAATAGACTAGTCATTGACATCAACAATCTCAAACTGATTAACTGAAACTGAAAATTTGACAGAACTGATAGTTCACTCTAAAACTGACCTCAGCATCAGTTTCTACTCCAGTCAACTTTAGTCAAAGGTTGATATGATAAAATCAACTGCGGTTATATCGCATTTAATTATTGCAGTTCTTTTGTCAGAATACATTATGTGTACACCCCACTACTGTCAGAACAGTACATGCATCGGTTACCCAAACCATCATGGAATTTGAAAAGTTGTACTAATCAACCGCCAGTACATCCTACCTATTTATTCAACCTTCGTTCACACTGTTGGACTTATTTCTATGTTTTGATGATGAGTGCCAGACTAGCTGTTATAGTGCAAAGGCAAAAAGATGTCTAGATCAACTGTATAGGTTTATTAGAGTTTGATTTATGAATAGGTTTGATCAAACAAGCCATCGTAAAGGTCGGTGACTTGTTTCATTGAGACTAGTCTAGTCGATGAGGGTAGTTAGGTCGATGAGACTTTTTCCGAACTCTTGAAGATTGAAGGCTTAGGGGTCAAACTCAGTTAATGAAGGCTAAGGGATCAAACTTAGTAATTAAAGTCAAGGACATGGAATCAGAATTTAGGCAAGTCTGTGATGACCTAAACTGATTACATATACCTTGTGTAGAAGGTCTAAGTTCCATAAGTTGGATGATAATTGGAACTTGGTTATAATTAAAAAGGTGTAATCTAACTTCACAAATAAAAGTTAGATAAAAGAAATCAGCTGCATTGTATTTGTCACACAACAAATTGCTGTTCAGCAGACTGTTTGGTATTACAGCAGACTGATGAACCTGCTGATATAATACCTCGGTTAATTCAAGATTACATTGGAAGATTACATGGATAAGGACAGCCAACTACCTCTGATTTATCAAACAAATCAAGGGCTGAGATTAAAAGAACGTTGGGATGATTCAAAACTTTATCCAATTGTTATAAGTCAAAGGGTGGGACATGATCAGATGCCTTTGTCAAAAGGAATTTCAGCGATGTCAGTCCTATGAATAGTGACAGAAAGCAAGTCAAATGGGACAAAAACCAGGAACGGTTATATTTGAATTTCAAATACAAGTCACATGCACTCCTACCTATAAATAGAGGACATTCAACTCAGAAAAAGATGATGATTGATGAACTTTAAGAGAAAAATATAATAGATAATTACAATCGAAAAAGCACCTGCTTGAACTCATCGAGCTTAACTTATCGATCCACGTAAAATCTTCAAGTGTATTCTGTATTCAAGCTACATCAAGTTTACACACTTGAAGACTGCAAGCTGCTGATTATATGATCCTAGTCAAGCTGCTGCAACTGAATCATTTACTTGATTCATTCTTTACTTTATAAAGAACCTGCTGAAGACAGTGAAGCATCTGCTGGGTGTGAAAGACTGTTGTTTGTGGTGGAGCTGGTGAAGAGGCAATCCTACCCTTCAAGGACCAGTGGAAGACTTTGGAGCAGCAATCCTACCTGTTCCTAGTTTTCAGTTTGTGAAGCCTGAGTCATTGGTGAAGGACAAGCAATCTTAGGAATCTTTGTAATGAGATACATCAAAGATCTCTAGTGAATTACCTCCAACATCATAGGAGAAGAGTGGGTGACAGGATTACACCACCTGGAACCACTATAAAATCGCCTACTTATTTTACGTGACTTACATTCTGCATTTAGTTCATTATACACATCAACCTACTGAATCTAGCAACTGAACTCACACACATACACTACTGAGTATCTAATACTTAGTATCATATCTAACAACAAGTTTCAAGGCTTTATTTTTGATATATATCCGCTGCACAAATTCAGTAAACTCAATCATCAGTAGACTCACGTGTATCAAAGAGCTTATCGAGGTATCGCAGACTCTTCAAGTATCGCAGAATTTCTTGAAGTTCTTGAGTTTGTTAACTCCAAAAAGTTTTAAGTGTTAAGTTTATTCACCCCCCCTCTAAACTTAACCAAAGCCTTTTCAAGGGACCAACAATTGGTATCGGAGCAGTGCTTCTGTTCTGAAGTAATCCTACTTGTTGTACTTGTGAAAATACTTTGAAAAACCTTTTCAAATCACTGATTTTCAAAATCTTGCATCATGGATAACAACCAGTACGCTAGAACAATGTTGATGTGTTCTGCAGATCGTTTTGATGAATATAAGCGTCGTATGCGAGGCTTATCTTCTTCGCAACTCATGATGAAATGATGGATGTGCTCACAGATGGACCACTGGAGATTACAAAGACAGTAACAGTGGGTGAAGAGACACAGTACATTCCAAAGCCTAAAAAGGAATGGAATGCTGAAGATAGAAAGAGAGCAAATTTGAACAACATTGCTATTGATATTATCTACAGAACTTTGGATAGCAATATGTACATGAAAGTGAAAGATTGTAAAACAGCAAAAGAACTTTGGGACAAACTACAGTTGATCTGTGAAGGCACTGATGAAATAAAGAAGAATAAAATCAGTGTGGCAAAGAAGAAGTTCCAAAAGTTTGAAATGAAACCCAATGAAACCATTGAACAAATGGAATCTAGGTTCAATGCTATTCTGGATGAACTCACCCTGCTGTGTGTTAATTACTCAAAAGAAGAAATCAACACAAAAATCTTGGAATCTTTACCTGCTACAGATGAATGGAAAATGAAGGTGATAGCCATAGAAGAGATGAGAAGATTGCATGAAGAGGATACGTTCAAGTTATTCTCAGATCTTAAGGCATATGAATTCAAAAAGAAGTTGTCACCTGCTACTGAAAAAGAAGAGCCAAAAACCACAAAGCCTTTGGTCGCTTCACATCAAGAAGAAGGATCAGAAGCTCAAGATGAATTCTTGGATGAAATGCAAGAGCAAATAGCATTGCTGAGCAAGAAGATCAGGATGATGAAAGGTGGGAAAAGCTCACCTAGGAATTTCACAAAGAAATTCACTGAAAATAAAAAGGAAGAAACAAAGAAAGACAATGATTTCTTGTGTTTCAATTGCAAGAAACCAGGACACTTCAGACCTGACTGTCCTGAATTAAAACAGAAAAAGGAACCAGATTATCTTTGCTTTAACTGCAAAACGCCTGGACATTTCAGACCAGATTGTCCAGATCTCCAAAAGAACAAGAGTCAACAAATAAGACATGGCAAGAAGGCTATGGTTGCTGAAGATGAATCTGGTTATGAAGTGGAATCTGAAAAGGGAAATGAATCAGATGACACAGCATTGGTTGCTGATATGGAAGACTATGCATTAATGTCTAATATGGATGAAACAGAGGAGGTATACAATACTGTATCTATTAACACTCCTGTTGAAAGTGATTGTGAATCAACTTGTGGTTCAAATCCTAGAAACTCTTACAATGAAGAAACTTTGGATGCTATCCTCAATCAACTGAGGAAAATACAATCTGGTTATGAGATTAGGAAGGCTGAAAAAGAAGCTCTTCAAGTAGAAGTTGAAAGATTGAATGTTGAATTAAGGGTTCTCAAAGGTAAAGAAAAGGATGTTGGACAGAATCAGTATAAGTCTGCTGAACATTCAGTAGCCTCTGAATCTGCTGATCCATCTTGTTCCTCAGCTGCATACAAATCTGGAAAGCCTTATGGTGATAGAACATGGCTTGGATTTGGAACTCAACAATCCAAAAGAGTGGATCCAGTAAAGGCATGAACCTAGTGCCGAAGGTGGTCCTAAGTTTGTACTGCACAAGATCCAACTCCCAAGAAGGTTCTTTGAGGCATAGAAACTCCGCCGAGAATGCTTCAAGAAGGAAAATCGGAAGTCAAGGAAGTCAATGACTCTAATAAAAGGAACAAATCCAAAAATAGGGTGATGTGCCTTCTAAGCTCTCTTGATAGCGGACACTGCTACCAAGTCTATTTGGACCACGAAGGGTAAGAAACAGAGATATTCCAAGGATAAGAATCCTAAACCCAAAAATGTTAATCATTCAAGGGATACTTATCCAAGGGGGAAAGGTAGACTGTTTCCTACTGATGTTGATTGGAATATTCCTGTATCTAATGCTAGAAACAGTAAGAATTACCATGCTGCTAGTGTAAAACCTAAGCAATGGGATCAGCAGAGGACTTACACAAGACCTCAGCAGACTCCATACTACAGGGCTGTTCCTAACAGACAGCAAACTAATGGTTATGCTGCTGCTTCTAACAAGAAAAATCACTTCAAACAGCAATATATACCAAAAAGCCAGAAAACATATGTGAGTCCTACACAACCAACTGTTAGATCTTATGGATGTGTGGATACATGTATGAACCTAAGTATGACACCTTTAAAAGAAGACCTTATGGAAATTTACCAGGGGTCATGCTTACCACTGACCATTATGGACCCAAACAGATTTGGGTACCTAAAATGCATTGATTTTGTTTTTTGTAGGTGTCCGGTACTTTGTGGTGGATGTTCCAGACATATGACAAAGCATAAGCACTGTTTGACAAACTACATAGCAAAGGATGGTCCAAGGGTGAATTTTGGCAACAAAAACACACCTTGTTATACAAGAGGATATGGAACACTTGTGAGGAATGACTAACCATCAAGAATGTTGCTTATGTGGAAGGACTGGACTACAACTTGCTGAGCACTGGTCAATTCTATGACATGGGATACAAAGTCACTTTTGACAAGAACAACTGTATTGTCATTAGTGAAAGAGGTGATCAAGTTGTATTAGCTGGTAGAAGACAACAAAACATGTATGTTGTGGATTGGACTACTGCAGTTCCAGAAACCTGCCTGATTGTGCATACTAAATCAGAACTCAATTGGTTATGGCACAAGAAGTTGAATCATCTAAATTTTGATGACATCAATCAGTTGGTAAAGAAGAAACTGGTGATTGGTCTACCTAAGATCACATTCAAGAAAGATACTATATGTGATGCATGTCAGCAAGGTAAACAGACCAAAACAAGCTTCAAGTAAAAAACAAAGCTATCAACTAGAGAGTGCTGGAACTAATGCACATGGATTTATTTGGACCTGTCACTCCAACTAGTATAACTGGAAAGAAGTACACTTTAGTTGTTGTGGATGATTATTCAAGGTACACTTAGGTGGTTTTTATGAACAAGAAAAGTGAAACACTCAAGATGATGCCTGATCTTTTGAAGAGATTACAAAATGAGAAAAGTTTGACAGTAGTAAAGATAAGATCAGACAAGGGTACTGAGTTTCTCAATAAAATTATAAGAGAATATTGTGAACAGAATGGTGTACTGCATCAACTTGCTGCTGCTGGCACACCTCAGCAAAATGGGGTTGCTGAAAGAAGAAACAGAACTTTAAAGGAAGCAGGAAGGACAATGATTTGTGAAGCTTTACTACCTGAGAGGTATTGGGTCAAGCGATTAATACTGACATGCTATACACAAAATAGAACCTCAGTGAACAAGAAGCTGCTGAAGACACCTTATGAGATTTGGAATGGAAGAAAACCAAATATATCTTATTTCCATCCATTTGGAAGTAAATGTTTTATCTTAAATCATAAGGAGAATTTGAAGACATTCCAACCTAAATCAGATGAAGGAATTTTCTTGGGATATTCTTCAGTCAGCAAGGCATTTAGGGTACTGAACAAGAGGTCACTGAAACATGAAGAAACCATCCATGTTGTGTTTGATGAACCTAAGTTCACTGGAATGAATGATGAAGTTTGTGAACCTGCTGAGAATCTACAAGTCAGTGATCCAGATTGTGTTGAAGTCTTGGAAAGGGTTAATGACTTAAAAGTTTCTGATACTGCCCCTGCTGAACACCCTGCTGATGATACTACTGATGCAACAACTGAAGCAGTTCAAGGATCTGCTGAGCCCCTTATTGAAGATACAGCAGACCTTACCGAAGATGAGGTCCCTGAGATTCAATCTAACCAAAATCCACAATGGTTAAGGGATCACCCTGCTGAACAAGTCATTGGCAACATTCAGCAAGGTGTAAGGACTAGAAGACAATTAGAAGTTATGTTCACTTGTTTTCTATCTCAAGTTGAACCTAAAGTTGTTGAAGAAGCAATTTCAGATCCAGATTGGATAATTGCTATGCAAGAAGAGTTAAATGAATTTGAAAGAAATCATGTTTGGACACTAGTTGAAAGGCCTAGTCATGCAAACATCATTGGTACTAAATGGGTATACAGAAACAAACTTGATGAATCTGGTACCATTGTAAGAAATAAGGCCAGACTAGTTGCAAAAGGCTATTCTCAAGCAGAAGGAATAGACTTTGATGAAACTTATGCACCTGTTGCAAGATTGGAAGCTATCAGATTATTCCTAGCACATGCTGCATATAAAAAGTTCAAGGTATATCAAATGGATGTCAAAAGTGCATTTTTGAATGGCATTCTAGAGGAGGAAGTGTATGTTCAGCAACCTCCTGGATTTGAAGTTAAAGATCAAGAAGATAAAGTTTATAGACTCAACAAAGCACTTTATGGACTGAAACAAGCACCAAGAGCATGGTATGAGACTCTATCTCAATTCTTGGTGGACAATGGTTTTACAAAAGACACCATTGATAAGACTCTTTTCAGAATTAGTGAAGGGGACAGCACCTTGCTGGTACAGATTTATGTTGATGACATAATCTTTGGTTCTGAAAATGAATTGCTATGTGAAAAGTTTGCAAATCTAATGAAGTGCAAGTTCCAAATGAGTATGATGAGAGAAATGAACTACTTCTTGGGACTGCAAGTCAAACAATTGTAAGATGGAATCTTCATTCATCAAACCAAGTACACTAAGGAGCTGCCGAAGAAGTTTGGTATGGAAAACAACACCAAGATATCAACTCCTATGAGTACAAACATCAGATTGGATGAAGATAAAGAAGGCAAAGATGTTGATCAGACCTTATACAGAAGGATGATAGGCGATCTGCACATGCACTTCATCGCCATATGAGACTGATATATCTTTTGCTGTAGGTGTTTGTGCAAGATTTCAATCTAAACCTAAAGAAAGCCATTTAGGTGCAGTCAAGAGAGTTCTCAAATATCTAAAAGAGACTTTGGGAGTAGGGATATGGTACTCCAAGGATGGAAGTTTCAAGGTTATATCCTACTCAGATTACGATTATCTTTGGATGCAAGATTGATAGAAAAAGCACCTCGGGGAACCCATCGGTTAATGGGAAATAGATCGGTTTCTGGTTCAAGAAAGCAGAACTCTATATCAACTTCCTTCTTGAAGCGAGTATATTCTTCTTTGGAAGTCTTTGTGCACAAGTATTGTGGTTAAGACAATAGTTAAGGGATTATGGAATTGAAGAAAAGGAAATTCCAATCATGTGTGACAACACAAGTGCAATTGCAATCACTGAAAATCCTGTTTTGCACTCAAGAACCAAGCACATTGATGTAAGACATCACTTTATAAGAGATCATGTTGAAAAGAAAGATGTGGTGGTTCTATACATCCCTACTGAAGATCAACTTGCTGACATTTTCACTAAACCATTTGATAGTGAAAGATTTGCCAAATTAAGGACTGAACTTGGAATTATTAGAGTTGACTGACAATCAGCAGTGTACTGGAATTCACCAAGGGGATTAGTCTTTGATATGTTGGGAGAGCTCACTTAGCAGATTAGTCATTGGTATCAACAATTCCATGTACTTATGTTTGGACAATTGAGCAAATAAGGTTTCCAAGGGGATTGGTCTTTGTCATGTTGGGTGAGCTCACTTGACAGATCAATCATTGGTATTAAACTTCATCTTGTATTATCAATTGAACAAAACAAGAAGAATTCAAGGATCAGCAGAGTCACTCTGTCCGCAGGCTGCTGAAGCATATTTGTCAGCAGACTGCTGAGCCAACCCTGCTGAGGACAACCCTGCTGAATGGAACGTTTCACAGTCAAACTTTATTAAAGTCAAAGAGCAATTGGCGGGATATTTATTTTATCCTTTATGACCACGGTTACACGATCTAACGGTTTCAATACGTTTTGGAAAGTAATGGGCCACGTGTCAAGCTAACATTCACTCAGATTAATCATGGTCAATATGGATGTACGTGCACTGACAGTTACAACCACTCACTGTCTATTTATACAGGCCTATCACAGCAGATTCACTCTACTTACAAAATCTCAGACTTATACTCTCTGGTTTTACACTGTGTGAACACAGATTTACAAAGCTTTCGTCTTCATCTTTTTCTTATAACAATGGCGGAAAAGATTGATGTTCAAATCGAATCAAGCCAAAGTGTGAGAGGTTTTGTTGTTGATGCTAATAAAACAGAATTAGCTATCAACATTGGTCGAAGAATACGAAGATATGCAGGATTGGAGAATGTACTGAACATAAGACTGGAAACAATCTCATATACAAACGTTGTCAGTTTTTGGAAGAATATTCAGATAAAGGAAGGAACTGAAGCATTCAAAACAGTTGTGAATGCACAAGAAATAGAAGTTTCCTCAAGTCTACTGAGGGAAGTTTTTGGTTTTGAAGAAACAGTAGATGGTCCAACAAATCTTGAGGCAATGGGATTGTCCAAGATGGAGTTTATTGATAAAATCAAGATGAATAAAGACACCAAATCAATTCCAGGCATCAATTGTAGAAATATTGGGAATGAATACAACCTGCTGAGCAAACTCATTGCAAAGAATATATTTGGGCTGGTTGGGAGTATGGATACTCTATCAGGACCCAAGATAGAGCTGATGATGATTATCTGCAGGAGTATGAAATTTGATTGGGCTGGTTACTTTATCCACTATATGAAGAAAGTAGCCAAGGAGGAAAGAGAAGGGAAAAGGAAATCCAAGGCCTTACCCTTAGGATTAATGGTTCAGACCCTGCTGAATCATTTGGAGATCCCTGATGTTGCACCTGAGTAGATCAATCAGTCCAGATACAAGAAAGAGATTGATTATGCTATCCCTGGATTGGATGATGATGAAGAAGGTGTTGCAGAGACTACTGATGGAGATGATGATGGAGATGATGGTGATGCTGGTGGTGAGCAGATTAAGAAATCTGTTAAGTCTGCTGCACCAAAGAAGACCACTGAGAAAAGAAAGGCTGCTGACACTAGAAAAATAACAGAAATTTTAAAGCCTAAAAGAACAAAGAAGCAAACAACACAGACTGCTAAGTCTGCTGAGGGTCCAGCTGAAGATGAGGTTACTGACCCTGCTGTAGCTTCTAGAAAAACTGTTGTTGAGATTTTGAGGGAACAACAGAAAGAAGACAGTAGAAAGAGGAAGTCTACTGTGGTGGAAATTGTTGATGAGCCACTTTCCAAGAGAAGAAAAGAGATTATCCACAAAAAGAAACATGGAAAGGGGAAAGAATTGAAAAACTTAGAGGCTCTAAAGGCACAAGAAAAAGAAGGTGATGTAGTAGAAGAAGAAGAGGCTATTGAGGCTGAGCCCTTGACTATTATCAAGCCTAATGAGGAAGCAGAGGTTGTTACTGAGCAACCCGCTGAAGAGTCACAGCAGGCCACTGAGATTGAACCTGCTGTTGATGTTGTTGAATCCCCAACTAAGGCTGCTGAGCCTACTGAAAGTGAACAGGTTGTTGCTAAGCAATCTGTTGAAGGAACACAACAGTCTGCTGCCCCAGAGACTGCTGAGGAATCTGTAGAAGAACCACAGCAAACCACTGAGACTACACCTGCTGTGGAGATGGAAACACATGTTCAAGACCCTGCAAATCCTGCAATAGTTCAGGGGGTAGAGCAGTCTACTGCTAACCCTGCTGATGAGCATATAAGTCAGGGGGAACCAAGTGTGGTACAAATGGAGGTAGTAGGAAGTAATATCCAACCTGAGCAACCTACTAGCCTTGAAGCATCTCAGAAGAAACTTTGAATCTACTTGTTGAGACCTTTGGAGGTCGACAAGAATGCATCGCAATGACCCCAGAGGATCATTCCTGCCCTATGAAAAACATGAGAATAAAAGGAAAGAAGGGTATGTTGATCCAAAACTCCTGCTGGTGGCAGATTACTTCCAGTGGAAGTTTGGATTCTATAAGAAGCAAAAACCTGCTGCAGAACCTATGACAGACTTTGAAGAATGGGTTTTTGAGAAACTGGGAGTGGAGAGTCTGCTGGATCTGATTGATACCTCTTTGCTACAATCAAGGCTGATGGATTTGTTTGATGATCAACAGAAAGAGGAGGGTATCAAGTTCAGGAATCCAGGAGGAGATGATGGTGATTCTTCATCTTCTGATTCTGATGATAATCACCCCTCTGGTCCAGGAGAAGTCAGTGGAAGTGCCATGTTTACTGAACCAAGAGTAGAGCGGTCTACTGGTGCTGGACAGTCTACTGAGAGAGAGCAAACTGGACAGATGAATGAGGATGAGGACAATCTCACCATAGATGATATTGAGGCACAAATCAATGCGGGAATAGATGGTGGTGCAAACAGAATGGTTGGTGAGATTGATGATTTATTTGTGGTTGAACCTACTGATCAACCTGAGGATCAGCAAGCTGAAGATTTGAGTGAAGAAAGAGTCACTGATCATGATGAGCCAAGTGTCAGTTCTGAGGACTCCATTCAATATCAAAACTGGGTTGACACTGATGGCACCGTGACCAACACTGTAAATCTACTAAGAAGGATTGGGGATATGGGAGAATTTCAACAGGAGAACATGGACATATTCCCTGATCAAGTTGTTGTGGCATTCATTGCACCAGATCCAACAGTTGAAGAGGAGGTACAAGTTGCTGGGCTACAAACAGCACCTGCACAAAGGTTGGAACGGGAGGTATAGGCTGCTGAGTCTCAAACAGCACCTGGACAAAGGTTGGAACAAACTTTAGGTTTGGAGGAAACCCCTGTTGTTGAAGAGGCTGCTGTAGTGGAGCCTACTGGAGTCAAGACCACTATAGGGAAAGATAGTCAGCAGACTGCTGTTAATGAGAATGAGCAGCTGCTGGATTATGACTTTAGTGATGAGGAGTTCCAAATGCCTGAAGAAGAAGATGTTGATATTGATCCCCCACAGGCATTTGTACCTATTTTTGAAGAACCAGCTCTTGATCCTAACCTAAAAGAATATCAAGGACCTAACCCTGCTGGAATAGATAGGAGTTGGGCAATGGTGGTGAGCAATCAGAGGCCACAATATAATGTTGAGGAGCCTGCTGATGGAGTTCTTTGGAGAAATGACCGGTGGAGTGCGGTAGAAGTGTTGAATAAGTTGAGGATCATCAGAATGACATGTGATTAAGAACTCAACTGGATAGACATGAACAAAGATTTGAAGAACTGATGAAGCTGGTGAATGTCAACAGACAATCTACTGAAATAGTTGCTTCAAATTTCACATCTACCCAAAATGCTGTTAATGAAATGATGCTAGATGTGAGGGGAATCAAGATAGGAAACACATCAAAAGAAAAGTTTCTGAAAAATCAACTTGAAACCATCCACCAGAAACTTGACAAACTTGCTGAGGCACCTACTGAGGCTGCTGGAACATCTCAACCTGCTGGATTGGATCCTAAGCTTACTGAAAGGATCAATCTACTGGAGCAGACTTTGCAATCAAGGATTACTGCAGTTGATACAAGAACTGAGATTATGGAAGGACAACTGAGTAATTTGCTTATCACACAAGAGAGTGTTCATGGTATTTTGTCCAGTTTTGTTGATGATGTCACTAAGGGGGAAGAGGGCCAAACAGCAGTAGCAAAAGAGGCTGCCAGACTCTTTGCACAGAAAATATGGTAGAATGAGACTAATGCTGTTGTGCAGGCAGCTTTGCACTGTGAGTTCAACTTACTGATGATCTCCTTAGACAATACAAGAAGGAATACTATAACTGAAGGAAACCTTATCATGACAAGGGATTTCATGAAGGTTTAGACTCTTTCTTGGGATTGAAGTTTTGGGAAGCAAGAGTTAAAGCCTTAAGGGCAAATTACGAGAGGTGGTGAGAGGTGGAAGAAGTGGCGAGAGGTGATAGGATGTTGCCTATCACAAAAGCAAAGGACTCACTTGATGAATTCAAGGCAGTACATGAAGTTTGGATTTGAGTGAATCAAATCAATCTTCTCTCTGCTGAAGCATGGAAGTGGTGGAAAAAGTAAATCCTACATTGATTTCACACTAATTGAAAATGAATGGATGAGGATATGATAGAAGAAATCAGAGCCTACCAAGAACAAGTGGAGAAGGCTAGACAAGAAGAGAAAGAAAAGATAGATCGATCAAAGATACTTATTATATTCTATCTTTCTTTGCATCTAGATGTAATCTTGTGAACAAATGTTTATAATGAGAATTGACTGAAATTTGTTCTATTTTTGTTTTTAATCTTTTTGCTTTGCTGTTAGGTGAGGGTAGTGGCATCATCACCAAAAAGGGGGAAAGTGTTGGACTTATTTCTATGTTTTGATGATGAGTGCCAGACTAGCTGTTATAGTGCAAAGGCAAAAAGATGTCTAGATCAACTATATAGGTTTATTAGAGTTTGATTTATGAATAGGTTTGATCAAACAAGCCTTTGTAAAGGTCGGTGACTTGTTTTTATTGAGACTAGTTTAGTCGATGAGGGTAGTTAGGTCATGAGACTTTTTGGAACTCTTGAAGATTGAAAGGCGTGAGGGTCAAACTCGGTTAATGAAGGCTAAGGGATCAAACTTAGTAATTAAAGTCAAGGATATGGAATCAGAATTTAGGCAAGTCTGTGATGACCTAAACTGATTACATATACCTTTGTGTAGAAGGTCTAAGTTCCATAAGTTGGATGATAATTGGAACTTGGTTATAATTAAAAGGTGTAATCTAACTTCACAAATAAAAGTTAGATAAAAGAAATCATGTTGCATTGTATTTGTCACACTGACAAATTCACATTCGTAGATTATTTGGTATTACAATGATGATGAACTCGCCGATATAATACCTCGGTTAATTCAAGATTACATTGGAAGATTACATGGATAAGGACAGACCAACTACCTACGATTTATCAAACAAATCAAAAATTTGAGATTAAAAGAACGTTAGGATGATTCAAAACTTTATCCAATTGTTATAAGTCAAAGGTGGACAGATTGCTTGTCAAAAGGAATTACGAGCGAGTGTCGATCCTATGAATAGTATGTGAAAGCAAGTCAAATGGGACAAAAACCAGAGCGGTTATATTTGAATTTCAAATACAAGTCACATGCACTCCTACCTATAAATAGAGGACTTTCAACTCGAGAAAAGATGATGATTGATGAACTTTAAGAGAAAAATATAATAGATAATTACAGGCGAAAAAGCACCTGCTTGAACCTCATCGAGCTTAACTTATCGATCTGAGAAAATCTTCAAGTGTATTACAGTATTCAAGCTACATCAAGTTTACACACTTGAAGACGCAAGCTGCTGATTATATGATCCTAGTCAAGCTGCTGCAACTGAATCATTTACTTGATTCATTCTTTACTTTATAAAGAACCTGCTGAAGACAGTGAAGCATCTGCTGGGTGTGAAAGACTGTTGTTTGTGGTGGAGCTGGTGAAGAGGCAATCCTACCCTTCAAGGACCAGTGGAAGACTTTGGAGCAGCAATCCTACCTGTTCCTAGTTTTTAGTTTGTGAAGCCTGAGTCATTGGTGAAGGACAAGCAATCTTAGGAATCTTTGTAACAGATACATCAAAGATCTCTAGTGAATTACCTCCAACATCACAGGAGAAGAGTGGACTGACAGGATTACACCACCTGGAACCACTATAAAATCTGCCTACTTATTTTCTGCACTTACATTCTGCATTTAGTTCATTATACACATCAACCTACTGAATCTAGCAACTGAACTCACACACATACACTACTGAGTATCTAATACTTAGTATCATATCTAACAACAAGTTTCAAGGCTTTATTTTTGATATATATCCGCTCCACAAATTTAGTAAACTCTATCATCGGTGAGACTCACGTGTATCAAAGAAGTTATTGAGGTATCAGCAGATATTGAAGTATCAAAGAAGTCTTTGAAGTTCTTGAGTTTGTTAACTCCAAAAAGTTTTAAGTGTTAAGTTTATTCACCCCCCTCTAAACTTAACCAAAGCCTTTTCAAGGGACCAACACACACTCTCCTCAATCAAAGTTTCAAATTATCAGTCTCTTTCCTAAAAACAAAATCAGACTTTTCGCAATCCTTTTATCTCAAAAATCAATTTTTGTGTTCACACCCAGATATGGCCACTTCAAAGAAATCACAAGAAGAAAGATTGATCACAGAGTTAGATGAGTTTTCATTCGAAATTTATGAAGCAATGTGCAAGAACACTCTATTAGCAAGCTACATCTGTGATAAAATCTAGAAACAACCAGGTTTGAGAAACCTTCTAGAAGTTAAGTTCAACGAAGAACGTGATGTGGAAGGGATTATGCAATTTTGGGAGAATATGCGATTGGTACGAGACTCCCTAATCAGTACAGTTTGTGGAGATCGTATTATTATCAATGAACGAGTCATGAAGTCACTATTTGGTTTCACAAATTCATTTGTGACATCAATAGATTTGACTACTCTACCATTGAAAAGAGACGCTTTTCGTAAACAACTTACTTTTTCTAACAAACCAGTAGAAATTGATATTCATGTTGACAAAAAGCCAGAATTTGCGCATCTCAGCAGATACCTCAGCAAACATGTCATTGGAAAATCCAAAGGAATCAGTATACTATCCGATGAAAACATTTATCTGATGAACATAATTTGGGATGAACTAAAATTCAATTGGGCAGGTTATGTAGTCAATCAGATAAAGAAGCAACAATTAGCTTAATTAGAAAGTGTAAGAAGAGCTCAAGCTGAAGGTCAAGCAACTGTTGGCAGATTCCAACTAAAGAAAACACTCAGTGGAATCGTTCAATTTTATCTGGAGACACTCAAGGCAGGGAAGAAAGAAAGACAAACTGCTGAGGAAATAGCAGTTGTCACAAGAACAACTTCCCAACCTGAAGCTGGACAGAAAACTGTGTCTCAGCAGGAAGCTGAACACAAAGGCATCAAGTGGAAAGCTGACTCAGCAAAAGGAAGATCAGTTGCAAAATGTTTGTACCCAGGAAATTCAAGAGAGAAAGCACCAACTGAGGGGGAACAACAACAACTGACAACCGAAGTTTCGAAGGAAAATATCTCTGCTGACCATACTTCTCAGTTACAAGACCAATCAGATCAGCAACCAGTCTCAATTTTTGAAGCTGATAGAATCACCAAGTTGATGAAAATGAAGCTTTAACCAGAAGATTCTCATGATGTCAGTCTACAGACTGAAGAGAAACTATTCTTGGAGAAATTGGAAATTAGAGACCTATACACTCTGTTTCCTATATCAGAATTTCTTGAAAATTGCTTCAAAAGATTCACTGAACTAGCTAAAAGAAGAGAATCAGGCACATCATCCACCCTCAAAGTTATTTCAAAGAATGATGATGACCATGATGATTCAAGAAAAGAAGCTGATGTGACTACAGGTTTGTAGACAGATATCCAACCTCAACTTCAAGCAACGCAAACTGTAACTCAGCAAGAAGATTTGCCAGTTGGAAATCAGGAAACTGACAAATAGCAAGCAGCTGATAGAATTGATAATCAACAACTTATGATCATTGAAGGTATTACTCAGTTCAAGGATCAAATAGAAGCTACATATGATCCTTCCGATATCCTAACAAAGGATGGGTTGGCAAAAGTTCATGAGAACTTGAAGATCGTGCTCAGTCAAAGGGATATACAAAATGGCCTTTTATCAAACATCTCTGGATATCTAGATTACAGAACTAGAACAGATGTCTCAGTTCATGCAAGACTAGAGATGATCCATAAGTCAAGTTCAAGTTCTGCTTCAGAAATTTTGTTACTTAAACAAAAACTTGAGGACTCAAACCATGATGAGCAGGAAACACATGCACAAGCTCACTGGCATATGAATCAGCACATCTACGGGTTAGAAACTCAGCTCAAAGAAGTACTTGCTTCTCAGCCGATCAAAAGGCAACCCATGCTCTAGTAGATCAATTATATAATGCCAAAAAGGGGGAAGCTGAAGAAGAAAAGCTGAAGTTACTCAAGGAAAAGAAGCAACTTGAAGACGAGTTGGAAATATACAAATCAGATCCAAAATTCTTACAGAAAGAGTGAACTGACGAGCAGCTCATTGTAAAATATAGTCAACCTGGAGATCGGAGAGCTACTCTTACAAAGGATCTATGGTTAAAGTTTGTCAAAGATCATAATCCTATCAAAGCCAAGTACAAGGACAACACTTTTGAAGAATCCTTGAACTACTTTCTATCTGATGAACTCTACAATCAGAAAATGGCACAATATAAAAAGACCAAAAGGATCGAAGACAAACTGAAGATTAAAGACAAAACTGAACAGATGAAAGCTGATGTAGTAGAATTTGAGAAATACTACGTGAATGAATCAGCTTTACCAAAGTTAATCTTACGGAGGAAATGGAAAGAAGGAAGTCAAGTAGACTACAACAAGACCTTTTCTAAGGAAGACTCCAAGCTAGAATATGATTATCGTCTACACGACAAAGAGATGAAGTTTATTTCAGTCACACAAAAAGCACAGAAAAAGGCTTAGTCTTTAGTCAAAATTCATTTGAACAAAATGTAACTATTCCAGTTTTTGCGTATTCTAATGAGATCCAGTTTCCAGTTTTACATTGTTTTACATTGTTTTGATCTTTAAGCTTTTCTTTTAGGGAGAGTTTTGGCATCATAAAAAAGGGGGAAATTGTTGGAAATAAAATTTATGTTTTGATGATAATTCATCATATTTATTCAAAGTAATATCTTAACCTCATTGATGAAGTGCTGAAGCCAGCTGTTATAGTGAAAAGCTAAAAGATGTCTAGAACGGAATGTTTAGGTTTTACTAGAGTCTGATATTTGTATAAGTAACATCAGACAAGCACTGTAATAGTTAGTGTGTCGTAAAACTGAAAACTGGAAGTCATCTAGAAAACTGGAAATCACTAAGACAAACAAACTGACTCAGAATACACCAGTATTGAACTGACGAAATAAGTTCGCTGAGGGTCACAGACTCAGTTGGCTTATCTAGAAGACTGAAGAACTTAGGGTTCAACTCAGTTAATGAAGACTGAAGAACTGAGGGTTCAAACTCAGTTATGAAGATTACAAGTCGAGACTATGAAGTTAGACTTCAGGCAAGTTTGTGGCAACCTGAACTGACTTTATGGATCTTGTATGAAGATCTAAGATTCATAAGGACAATGAATTCTTAGAAGATATTTGCTTTTGGTGCACTCTGATTAAGTCAATTATAATCAGATGTGGCTGAGATCTTGATATTTGAAGAAGAGTAAAAATCTCGATTAATGCTCCAAGTCGGTCAAGAAGCGACAAGCGATAAACTCGTGATAAAAGCGATCAGAAACTCGATTTTACATGTCACCATCCAACAAAGCGATAATACAAATCGAATGTTTAAAAGAAGCGATTTTATTGGATGAGTTATTGTGATCGTAAGCGGTCGAGAAAATATAGCCGTTACAAGATAGACGTTGATACAGTTCGAATTCAAGCCAGATGAACATTGGATCTCACACTATAAATAGAGGACTTTGCACCAAGGATTACATACGAAGATTTAACAGATTTACAAGCATATTTGTGTATTAGTCTTTTTATTCGAATTGCTATCATCTCAGTGCTATAACAAGATCACATCTAGAATTTCCTCAAATGTTCAAGCTACACAGAATTTATCCAGATTCAGACACTTTGAAGAATCACAATTAAGAATCAATTTATTGATTCTCAACCCAACTTTGATTCTACATCAAAGGTTTAGACTGTGAAGCAAACCGGGAAAGTTTCGCCAAGGACAGTTGTTACAAGCAGTCGGGTAGACTGTGTTTGTGGTGGTAGCTGGTGAAGAGGCATACATAACCCTTCAAGGACCAGTGTTCAAGCAATTGAAGAGCAGCAATTCTACCTGTTCTACAACTGTTTAGATAGTGAAGCTAGGGATTAGCCAAGGACTATTGTTTAGGACTTTTTGTAACAGTTCACCTCAAGAAGTTCTAGTGGAATTTTCCTCCACACCACTGGGGAATAGAGGACGTACATGATTACACCACATGGAACCTCTATAATTCTTGTTTATTTACTTTACGCACTTATTTACTTACTCAACATTTATTTACAGCATTCTGAGAATTGATTGTTATACATTTCACGGTTCACAAACTGACATTCTTTAGAATTCAGTTTAACACACTCAGCTTTCACATACGAATAACAAGATCAAGAAAAAGGCTAGAATTATATCCGTTGCCGGTTGACTCAGTTTTAAGCTTAAGTCAGTTTGACTTAAACTCAGCTTAGTCAGCTTAACACTACAAAAGTTTTAACTGAACTTTAATTTGTTTTAAATCCAGTTTTAGGGACAAGTTTATTCACCCCCCCCTCTGAACTTGTGTTAGCCTTTCCAAGGGACCAACAGTTAGTCTGTATGTAATGATTATATCAATGGACAGTTATTGACTCGACTTTCTGAGAATAAGTTATATCTATAACCGATAGAGTTCAGTTTCGGATTTATGGTGGCGTAATTCCAGAATTAATGAGTTGAGTAGAAATATTCTGTTCGATGAATATTTTATTCAATTTATTGTAGCTACTGGTTATAGGTCCTGGTCCCCGGGTTGGCTCCTAACACGCGGGTGTTTTCTTGTTTTGTGGAACATCGAGAATAAATTAAATAGTTGGTCTATTTAATGAATATGTGAATATTATTTATTTGGTAAATAATATGTAAAATAGAAAAGACATTTTCTATTAAAATTAATGGCAAAGGTGGCGCCACATATTGTGAGAAAATTAGGAAAACAAAATTTCCTAGATTATGTCACATATGTAATTAATTAATTAATTAATTAATTATTTGTTAGCTAATTAATGGAAAAATTAAGAGATTGATTTTATGGGAATTATCTCTTATTTTATGGCAAATATCTTTTCCTTATGGAAATATGTAATTGTATTGTGAAAATGATAACTCTCTCTTGACTAGTTATTTTCCTATGTAAAGAGAGTTCCTTCCAACACAATAAATCATCACAAATTCTGCCACTTTCATCTAAAAAGAAAAGAAAAATTAGTTTCTTGTTCTAGCCATTAGGAGGAGAAAAACCTAGGGTTTTTTCTTGGAGCATATTCAAGGAGGTTCTACAACGAGGATCGACGTCCACCAGTCGTCGCTTGGAGATATAATCCAGAAGACTGCGTCTTCTCTTTCTTGTTGATTGCTCCTCCCTCTTCTATTGGGTAAAATTTCAACCTTCTCGTAGTTATGTTAATTAATTATGTGAATTAAATCGTGGTAAAATCTCATGTGAATTTAATTCGTAGCGTCGGTGCTGTGAATCAGATCTGACGATCCAATTATGGATCGGATCCGGATTCGGGATTTTGTATATCCAGCATGTGGTATCGGAGCCAGGTTAAAGCGATTTTGCGATCTTGATTGCATAATTAATTAATAAGTAGTGGAATTGAATAGAAATTGCATCTTTTATAATTTTTTATTTATATATGCGTGTTGAATGTTTATGGTTGACGAGATGGATTAGGGTTGGGACTTGTTTACCGTTAGATCTATTGTAAACCCAAATTTTTCCGGGTATAGGAAATTATTAATTTATTTGTTGTAATTTAATTTCCTAGTAATTAGAGTTTATTTCAATTCGGCGGCACTGTTGTATATTATCAATACTCGAAGCTGTTAATCAAGCAACAACTTGGTAGCACAATGGTTGGGACGGCAACCACGGATCCGGACGTCAGGGGTACGAACCCCTCTCCATACGCGTTTTTTTTTCCAGGAGAAGTCCAAGAAAGATACACTTTTGGAGAATAAAGGAAAAAAATATTGCAGCAGCCGGGATTCAAACCCACGCTGCCACGATGGGACAAGAGGCGTGTAGCCAACTCGACTGGAAGCTCATTCAACTATTTTTTTTCCAGGAAAGATACACTTTTGGAGAATAAAGAAAAATTATATATATTGCAGCAGCCGGGATTCAAACCCGCGCTGCCACGATGGGAGAAGTCCAGGAAAGATACACTTTTGGAGAATAAAGGAAAAAAAATATTGCAGCAGCCAGGATTCAAACCCACGCTGCCACGATGGGAGAAAAGGCGTGTAACCAACTCAACTGGAAGCTCAACTGTTAAAGAAACGGACCAGAAAAATATTATACAGAGGGGCAGAAGAATAGTTTAGAGATTAGTAAATCTTTTAAACGTAGGGTTTATTTATTTATTTAATTTTAAATTTATAGATTATATACAGGGGTACCAACAGTCAATCTCAGTGGTTTATTTTTCGCATTTATTTTCTTATGTGATTATTTATGTGATATAACCATGCCATGCATCATATTCATGAATTTCACTCCTAGCATATGCATACATGTAGAAAATTAATATTGACATTAATTTGACATGTATGAACACGATAATTAATTTAAATTAATAATAAATTAAATTAATTAAAAGAAATGGAATTTTATCAGGATATAAATTCACATGATAAACTTGATTTAGGATTATGAATCCTTCGGGGTTTTGATTATGTAGTGTCTACATAAATATGATTTAATAACCGAAAGTTTGAAAAGTCATGAAAAAATAGGACACTACCTAGACGGTATTTGGAACCGATAAGTTGGTGATTGCTTTTCATGATTTATTGTTTTCGATTATTGGAAAAATTCTGAGATCCTAAATTTTTATCATGACAAGATTAGGACTATAAAATTCTTCGGGAATTTTGATTGTGTAGTGTCTACACAAAAGATTTCTAAATAATTGATAGATTGGAAAATCATGAATAAGGTGTCGCTAGTCAGACGGTATTTGGAACTGATAAACTAGTGGGAACTTTAAATTTTGTGATTTATTGTTTTTCGAATTATTAGAAAATTCATGAAGTCCTAATGTAGTAGGATTATAAATGTCTTGGTGAATTTTAATTTTATAGTGTCTACACAAGGAATTTTATAAATCCAAAAAATTAGAAAATCGTGAATATAGTGACACTAGTTAGATGGTATTTGGAACCGATAAACTAGTGGGAGGATTAAATTAAATATTCATGATCTATTGTTTTTTGGATTATTAGAACAAATTCTAAAATCCTAATGAGACTACCTAATTTTCAAAATATTGAGTGGGAGCGGGGAAGGTGACAACTGACCCCACGGCCTCTACTGTTGACACAAGCATGTGAGAGAAGGGTGACGCCTCGAGCCGCTTTGATTACGGCCCCCTGCCGATGGCCTTCACCCCTATCAAAATTCAAGGCTTTGTCTTCGAAAGGATAGGATTTTGGGTACTCGTCGAGTCACTGACCGACCCTGCGGCGGCATACTCGGGGCGTACTTTGAGACTTTAAACAGTAGGTCACACTCACAAGATATTTTTGGAAATATCTTGGCTAAAAAAGGAAGGTAATCAGCAATTAAATGGAGATGTCTGATTCTTAATTATTTAATTATTGAGAGAGATTGTCTCAATTTAATTGTCATTGTGCTGATACCGAACCTGCGGTGGCAGTATGATGTGAGGTTAAATCCTTGGAATGGTAGGATAAACTGCATGCATGTCATCACGTATATAATTCCTAAAATTTCTTATTTGTTGTGGTGTATGATTTGATTTATTTCTGTCATAATTTATTTTTACAACTACATATCATCTCAAGATGACTAGACTGCTCATATGATTAAAATTGACTGATGATGACTTCGTAAAAGTGGAAAAGTAACAAGACATTGAACTCAATAATCGAGAATGCAAATTAATTCTTCGGGAGAGGAATTTCCTCTTGAGCCTACAAACTTAAGTGACAAGAATGTCACTACTGTTACTTGTGTTGAACGATAGACAAAACAAAATTAGTTCAAAAATGACGAGAATGATTTGGTATCAATCTCACCAGACATCCCACAGTTCACGAGTAGTGTCTACTCAAACGAACTGCTAGTTCACGGCGATTTCCTTTATAGAAAGCCAAGAATAGGAAGGAAAATGTCTCAAGTACAGATCATATAAAAGTAAATAAGTTAAAGGCTAAACCGAAATATTAATAAAATAAAGTAAAGGATAAGGAAAGTGATTTCGGATCACTAATATATGAATCCTTAGAGACTTTCTTAACCGAGTAATTTGACTCAGAAGCTAAAGTTCTTTTGTAGGAACAAGGTGGCTGGGCATTCATGATGAACAGTAGACAACGGGCAGTTATTTCGGCTAAGATAGTGGGAGTGATATAAGGAAACAAAATTCGGATTTTAATCCTTGAATATCGCAGAAATTTAATTTCTGTTTTTTTGGATTCGTTGGAACGAATGGATTCACTTTCAAATTGACAATATAGTTGCCTAAAAGAAAGTGAATATGACATTTGTATACGATTCTGAGACTCGGACATTTCTCTGGAAAAGTCAGAACCACTAAGTAATGCTGAAAATGTATATGTAACACATCATAAACTATTTAGACAAATGGTTTCCGTATAAAGATAAACTATTCTTGAGCATCTATTAATTAGAGCATATATCCTAAAGTAAGATGTGACGTCTGGCTAAGGGTGATTCCTATCTCACAGTCTAAGAATACTATCTCAAAGGAAAAATGACTAAGTAACCTTTCAATTGGGAAAGGATAATAGAGCTGAAGAAGTATGAAAGCTTCTTCAAATTGACCTTCGGGGTCTTATGAAGGATACAAGCTAGTGTGAGGTTTTGAGTAGTGGACTTTTTGTCTGATAGCTACTTGAAACACCGATTAGTTTATCTGAATATTTGGAGGAATCTCTTATATTACCAGAGAAGAGAGTATTCAATGCTCAGATATAGGCTATAGCATAGTATTTGGCACTAATGCTCGGCCTAACTCCGAGTGAAACGATTTCACTAAAGGATAAACCATGTATTGCCTTGTATAGTTATTAATATGATACAATACACTGCTTAACTCAATTAAGATATTGATTGCAAAATAACGATTCGTATTATTATGTAATACCGAGAAGTCTACCTAAAAGATGCTTATGAATTTGTGGATAAGGAGTGAAGCACATTTACTCCACTTTCGCAAATAGAGGCAGTTAGCACTAGTGCTTGAAGGTAGGACTGGAGATTTGCATACACGTTCATATGGTGACTGTTCGTGAAATATCTTAATGCAAAAAGTGAAGGTTGGTTGTAAGATTCTTAAGATTAGATAGTGACGGTTACGTTACATCCTTTTTAAAAGAATGTTTAAATAGCAACCTTAGACCTTGAAGTACAGTTACTCAAGGAGTTACTATCGGATTTAATCAGACCCCATCCAACATTGGTTGTTGGGGTTACACTGGTAAATACAACTACACCAGATCAGAATATCGATCCACCCAAATGCAGTGGGAGTATGGTTTAACCATTGACCCGCTGTGATCATGCAGACTCTACAGTATGTTGAGGGTGATTGATCACCTATGGTCTTTTTGGGAAGGCAGTATAGAATTCTGATATAGGAGGTCAGTTTAATGCCATAAACCTGTAAATGGAGTTTTGGTACTCCAATTCTGTTCACACTTTTGTAGAACCACCTGAGTGTCTCAGACCCAGTATGAGAAATTGGATCTACGTGAAAAGAGTCGAATGAATGAGAAAGTTTATCTTTCTAATCAAATCCAAGTGGTCTATGGGTAATTTCCTGAGAAGTAGAGAGTTAACCAGGGGTGATGCCCTAAAACTCTCTCCCCATTCAGCCTTGCTTGACTCCATGGAAAGAAGAAAGATTAACAGGGGTGATGCAATGAAACTTTCTTGCCGTACAATGGAGCTTAGATTCATTTGGAACGGAAGGGTTTTAGCTTAAAGCCAATGACAGATTGACTGCCTATGCTTAGATCCATCGGTGGATTAAAGCAAGCCTCTAGGTCATTAAAAGCCACATGTTTGAAATATGTGGGCTTGACCAGAATATTGATGAGTCTTTTGTAGACCAGAGAATCAATATTGGCAAAGAGTAGATGTTAGTGTTAATGAAATGTGACACTGCAACAGTTGTGAACATGTATGTGTTATCTAAAGTCAAGAAGATGAGCCAAAGCTTCTCCGAATTAGAGAAGTGGACTATATTCTTAGAAATCGATTCGGTTGAGTTCATGAGAAAAAATTTGTTGGCCGTATCCCATCCATCTTATTGGTTAAGATGATATAATGCATTTTCGTATGCAACATTCAACGAGAGGTTTCCTACCCAACCCCTCACTGAACAATTCTCTTAGTCTTTGGATAAAGAGAAAATGGGATATATTCTCTTTTGGATAGAGAAAGTCAGGTTACTAAAAGTCAATTAAAGTCAATCTTAGACTCGAGCAATGGATAGCAGTATAGTGCATCCTCAAGTACCTTTTGAGAATGAGGAGTTGTATGCTTGAGTATTCGGGTGCAACCTGAGTATTGTTGACTACACTGATTCTGATTTTATGTCAGATTAATGATGATCGTAAGTTTATCTCACGCTCAGTGTTTACTCATAGTGATGGAGCTATAGTCTGGAGCAATCCAGCACTGCCAATTTGACTATGTTAGTCAAATACGTAGAAGCTTTCGGAGCAGCTAAAGAGGCAGTATGGCTTGAGAAGTTCTTTGTTGGATCGGGAAGTGGTTCCAGATATCGATGAGCCGATACCATATTACTGTGAAAACTGATGAGAGGTAGCTCATGCAAATGATCTTCGCAGTGACAAGAGGTCAAAAGCATATTGAGAGAGAGTACCACCTGATCAGATACACCATGCAGAGAGACGACGTTTCGGTTCTAAAAGATCGCCTTAAGCCGAAAACCTACCCGATCAGTTACCAAGTCGTGTGGCATCTAATGTCACGGATAAGCACTTAGCGGGTATGAAATTGGGAGATATTTCTCATTTGCTTTAGAGCAAGTGGGATAATTTTGTGGTTAAATAGAGTAAGGGTGTGGTGCTTCAAAAATAATCATTGCTTGTCCTTACGGGCAAGTGGGAGATTGTTAGATGTAATGCCCGAAAGACAATTGTTGCGTGTCCTTACGGGCAAGTGGGAGATTGTTGGGAGTAGACACCCAAAAGGCAATTTATGTAATTGTTTTAATAATTAATAAATGATAGTTTTATTCTCATCTTATTATTTGCTTTGTGCTTATATATTATACACTGCTGAAAACCCCAAGTTGTATCATATGTAGCTGATGGGAGTCAAATTGTAGTGTATTTCTTATATGAGATTACCTTATTTTATGAGTTATTCATGGTTATTTTGGGATATTATGGGTAGTATATGAACGACAATCACTTATATGCATGTTTCGAGACTAATGACGTTTTCGTCCTAAAAACTCGTGTTTTATGTGGATTTCGTTACGTTTCTGTCAATGTATATTATGCCTTGGTGTTCGTGTCCTTGTTTTCAGGCTTATATTGATGTATAAGGTCGAGAATAAGGAAGAGAGTCTTGAGAAAGAACAAGATTTGGGGTCAAGGAGGAGAAAAGAGTGAAGAATCATTGATGAAATCTGAACCAGTCACTTCAGGGGAATTTTGGTCACACTTGGAGACACTTTCAGGAATAATTATCTTGATGAAAGTTATAGAGAATTGAATCAGCTTTCCAACGCATCTTGAATCATCTCATTTGGAGCCCTATAAGTGAAGTTATGATGACAATACTGAAGCCTACCCCAAACTAGCGTTTGACCAGCTCAAACTGGCGTTCACAGAAGCAGAATTGATACTGAAAGTTGGCTTTCAGGCAAACTAGCGTCCAAATCACCTCAAACGCACGTTTGGATGGGTTCAGCCTGAATCAAGAGAGCTTGTATAAGGCAAACTAGCGTTTGGCCAATGCAAACTCTAGTTTGGAGTCGACAGAAGCAGATTTTCGCCGTAACTGCCCATTAAACTTTATTTTGACCCATCTTGGAGGTATTTTCTAGTCAAGTCATCTTCATGAAAGTTGTAGTGAATTGAACATTCTTTCCGGCGCATCTTGAATCCTTCAAATCTGAATTCTACACAGGAAGTTATCGCTGATTTACTGAAGATAGGTCAAATGGGCCGAGTTGGTCGGCCCAACTAGGTCAAAGTCGCGATTTTTGTCTATTTAAGAGCGTCTAACCCTAAGAAAACAGATATTCTGATTTTTATTGGCATAGACTGAGTTCGAGGCCGGCTTAGGTGTTCAACCCAGACGCTTCGGCGGTTGTTATGACAGGTTGACATCTGAATAGTCGGATTCGAGCTCTGGACTAGGCTCCGTATTTCAATTTCTAGTTTAGATTTTTGTATATAGAGTAGAATACGATATTCAATCAATAGCTTGGTGGAGTTCGTGCCTGTGATCATGGTATGAATTAAAGGTTGATATCCTTTGCTGATTTGGGATTCAAAAGTCTTGATCTACAATATTTTGATCTTCATTATTTACTCACAATTTTGATTTTAGTTCCCATGACTCCTATCGAAATCTAAATAAAACAAGATGATAAAAACCTAGGCCCAAGTTCTAGGACAACCTACAAGATATCAACCTAATATAACAACCTCATAAAGGGATTGGGTTGAGTACCAAAATTGCATTCAAACCTAGTCTAAGCAAATCATATCAAAATGTTTTCATTTTTTTTCTATTGACCTAACAATATCAAAACATTTTGATATGATTTGCTTAGACTAGGTTTGAATGCAATTTTGGTACTCAACCCAATCCCTTTATGGGGTTGTTATATTTGGTTGATATCTTGTAGGTTGTCCTAGAACTTGGGCCTAGGTTTTTATCATCTTGTTTTATTTAGATTTCGATAGGAGTCATGGGATGCTGAAGGGATATTGTCCTGAACTCGGATTGAATACGACTTTGGTACTCAACCCAATCCCTTTATGGGGTTGTTATGTTAGGTTGATATCTTGTAAGTCCGGCTAGCACTGGGGCTTAGGGCCTTCGGCTACCATGACTTTTTGAGGGGTTTAAAATATCGTGTGTGTGAGGGGTAAAAAAATGAAACTCGAAAAATAATAATAAAATAAATATAAAAAAATACCAGGCTGCCGATTAAAAAAAAAAAAAGAGAGACAAAAAAAAAATTAGAGAAATCTTTTTTGAATAAAGCAAGCTTAGGTGTGTCTAAGAGGAATTCGCGATGAATATAGTGAGGAGTATTTGATTGTGATACATGCTTTCACTACTCGACATGGATGTTTTAATGTGACCCTCTGTGGCCTTTATATGATATGCATAGATGTTCTGTTCTTTTACCTTTATGGTTATTTTTCCATCTATTGCGGTCCATGTTGAGTGATTGTTTGTGTTTCGAGTCTACTGATGTGGCATGGCTTCTTTATTTTATATCCCCAGTGTATCTGTTGCATAATTTTGGCACGTGGACCACATCCCGTGCATGTGTTTGCGTTGTTTTCTGTCTATTTGACTTTAGGTATACGGGACGCACTTATAAGAAGATGTCATGAGATTCGTTCACGCCTTTCTGCCGGGTCTAAAGCTAAGCCTTCTTTCTCTTTCATTCACACACTGAAGACATTGTTTCATTCAAAGTATAGGGTGGTAGACTTAGCTTGGATTGAGTGGTATGTTTAAATGTGCCAGTTCAGTAATATACTTAGTCTGTGTCCGTTTTCGAGTCAGATTTTAAAATCTGCCAAGGTTTTAACGTCCGTTTGCATGTTTAAACTTCACATTCTCTTGGTAAACGACTTAGCGAAGTAGTAAATGCTTGTAGCAAGACGCTAGGTTTATCTTATAAACGGAAGTTATTTTGCACGTTTAGCTTCAATTTCATGGGCCTTAGGATCTAGTGAACGATTATGGTAGAATTGAGCACACTCCGACTACCTAGATCCCATTTTGTAACTTCGAGGCGAAATAGAAGGATTGACATTGGTTAAACACGGGATGCCAGTCCTGGCGCTTCTTTGATTCAACTAGAGCCAAATAAGCCAGAATCCCAACATTAAACCCTCGTAACCCCTCTAAGCCTTGATAGGACGGTCTGACCACCGTCCGAAATGAGCCGTTTTGGTTACATAGCCTATGTTATCCCTAACCCTGAGCTTTATTATTGGTCACGTTCCTTTTGATCACCCTACGAGTGGACTTAATTGTTACTTTAGAAACACTTTCTGAATCAAGTGTGGGGTGGGAGATGGTGCGTGTTTCGAGAGGAGTTGGTTAGTACGAGCTAATATGATGAAGGGGAGGAGCTCGAGGAATCTATTGTGAGGCTTGTTGGTTCGAGAAAAAATATAAAGTTGAAAGAATGAAAAAGACAGAAAATGAAACAGAAAAAAAAAGAAAAAGAAAGTTGAATAAAGTTGAGAAAAAAGTCAAGGGAGGATGTTTTGAGTAAATGAAAGTATGATGTTAAAGTTGGGGTTGTTTATCAATGAGTATAGAAAGATCGAAGGAGTTTGGTGTGGTTTAGTATGTTTTCGAATAGAAAGTAAATGAGATGATTAGGTTCACTCATATTTTCTTTTCTCCAGTCCCAAATTTTCCTTTCGATTAACCCCGTACTGAGCTTAACATTATAACCCTTCAAGTCGTACTGGACCGTGTTTAGTGTTGGTTGGTCCCGATTAGAGGAGGTGTTATTAAAATGAGCTTTAGTGTAGTCGCGATAGCTAAGCGTCTATAATCCGAACCGGTGATTTGGTCTATGACTTGGAAGTTAATTTTCACACATACACATTCCGTTTGTCTGATAACGATTGAGTCAAGATGTTTGCATTCACTGTTTTACTTATCTTTTACCTTGGCAATGTGAGTATTTTTATACGCGTTTGTGAAGTTGACCCCTTGGTCTCTTTTAATACGCCTGTTTACTCGAGGACGAGCAAAGGCTAAGTGTGGGGTAGTTGATGGGAGTCAAATTGTAGTGTATTTATTATATGAGATTACCTCCTTTTATGAGGTATTCATGGTTATTTTGGGCTATTATGGGTAGTATATGAAAGATATTCACTTATATGCATGTTTCGAGACTAATGACGTTTTCGTCCTAAAAACTCGTGTTTTATGTGGATTTCGTTACGTTTCTGTCAATGTATATTATGCCTTGGTGTTCGTGTCTTTGTTTTCAGGCTTAGATTGATGTATAAGGTCGAGAATAAGGAAGAGAGTCTCGAGAAAGAACGAGATTTGGGGCCAAGGAGGAGAAAAGAGTGAAGAATCATTGACGAAATCTGAACCAGTCACTTTAGGGGCATTTTGGTCACACTTGGAGACAATTTCAGGAAGATTTGTCTTGATGAAAGTTGTAGAACATTGAATCCTCTTTCCAACACATGTTGAATCATCTCATTTGGAGCACTATAAGTGATGTTATGATGAAAATACTGAAACCTACCCCAAACTAGCTTTTGGCCAGCTCAAGCTGGCGTTCACAGAAGCAAAATTGATACTTAAAGTTGGGTTTTCAGGAAAACTAGCGTAAAAATCACCTCAAACGCACGTTTGGATGGGTTCAGCCTGAATCAAGAGAGCTCGTATAAGTCAAACTAGCGTTTGGCCAATGCAAACTCTAGTTTGGCGCCGACAGAAGCAGATTTTCGCCGTAACTGTCAATTAATCTTTATTTTTACCCATCTTGGAGGCATTTTCTGGTCAAGTCGTCTGCATTAAAGTTGTAGGGAATTAAACTATCTTTCCGACGCATCTTGAATTGTTCAAATCGGAGCTCTACACAGGAATTTATCGCTGATTTACTGACGACAGGTCAAATGGGCTGAGTTGGTCGGCCCAACTATGTCAAAGTCGCGATTTTTGTCTATTTAAGAGCGTCTAACCCTAAGAAAACAGATATTCTGATTTTTATTGGCCTAGACTGAGTTCGAGGCTAGCTTAGGTGCTCAACCCAGCCGCTTCGGCGGTTGTTAAGACATGTTGACATCTAAATAGTCGGATTAGAGCTCTGGACTAGGCTCCGTATTTCAATTCTAGTTTAGATTTTTGTATATAGAGTAGAATACAATATTCGATCGATAGCTTGGTGGAGTTCGTGCCTGGGATCATGGTATGAATTAAAGGTTGATATCCTTTGCTGATTTGGGATTCAAAAATCTTGATCTACAATATTTTGATCTTCATTATTGTGAGTTTCCTAATTTCAATTTGTTTTCTCTCAATATGGTTTTGATTGTGTAGATTATTAGTTTGATGAAATTTACTCTGGATAAAAGTCTTGATTCAGATCCATGTTTATGCCGTGAAATAATAAAAGCTTCGATCTTTTGTCTTGTTCGAATACTCTTTGTCCTCTGATTTTAACACAAGTTTTATATTCGACTCAATCTCCTCGTGGGATCGACCTCGGACTCTGAACACACTACCTACGATCGACCCGGTTCACTGCTGGTTAGAAAGTGAGTTTTGCCTAAGGTTTGGAGTTTTATAAATTGTATTTGATCGAGCCGGATTGCGAAATCTCTACTTATCAGTAGCCATATAACTTAGTGTGTGTCACACGTGAGGATTAAGCTTATGGTGATACACTTGAACAATTAGTCCGTGGTGAATTTAATCAAAGTATGGGGTCTATTGATTAAACCATCATTAATACGCCCATAACACTTTATGGTGTGACCGTCTTATCCGGACCGTCGATATTGGTTATCTAAGTGGGGCATTTATATATGATGTAGTCATATAGGACTGGACCGATTTAATCTGTATTTCTCATATAATTCCGTGATTGAGAAATCTCATTAAATCACAAGATGATCATATATGGATTAACTTAATCCTGAAGTGATTGTAGACGCCTGCTTGTTTCAAGATAGGGTTTGATGTGTTCGTTAAGGATTGCTAAGATGCACTGTCCGAATCACTTTCACGTTGGCACTATTCTGGAGTAAGTGAGGAGTGTGTGTCTCATAGATATGGAATCCATTCCTTCCCGTGGGAAGTAGAAAGACAATCCATTTATTTGTTGATCCTAGAAACTGATCGATCGGCCGATTTCGTATTGGTTATGAACTAATTGATCACTAGTGGGTTAATGGTAAATAAGGATAAGATGTAATGAAGAAGGTTTACGGAAATAATCCTGCTTCGTTACGGATATTCTATGGAGGGTTAGCCTGTATGTAATAATTATATCAATGGACACTTATTGACTCGACTTTCTGAGAATAAGTTATATCTATAATCGATAGAGTTCAGTTTCGGATTTATGGTGGCGTAATTCCGGAATTAAAGAGTTGAGTAGAAATATTCTGTTCGATAAATATTTTATTCAATTTATTGTAGCTACTGGTTATAGGTCCGTGGTCCCCGGGTTGGCTCCTAACACGCGAGTGTTTTCTCGTTTTGTGGAATGTCGAGAATAAATTAAATAGTTGGTCTATTTAATGAATATGCGAATATTACTTATTTGGTAAATAATATGTAAAATAGAAAAGAGATTTTCTATTAAAATTAATGGCAAAGGTGGTGCCACATATTGTGAGAAAATTAGGAAAACAAAATTTTCCTAAATTATGTCCAATGTGTAATTAATTAATTAATTAATTGTTAGATAATTAATGGAAAAAATAAGAGATTGATTTTATGGGAATTATCTCTTATTTTATGACAAATATCTTTTCTTTATGGAAATAGGTAATTGTATTGTGAAAAGGATAACTTTCTCTTGACTATTTATTTTTCTATATAAAGAGAGTTCCTTCCAACACAATAAATCATCACAAATTGTGCCACTTTCATCTAAAAAGAAAAGAAAAATTAGTTTCTTGTTCTAGCCATTAGGAGGAGAAAAACCTAGGGTTTTTTCTTGGAGCATATTCAAGGAGGTTCTACTACGAGGATCGACGTCCACCAGTCGTCGCTTGGAGATACAATCCGGAAGACTTCGGCTTCTCCCTTTTGTCGATTGCTCCTCCCTATTCTATTGGGTAAATCTTCAACATTCTCGTAGTTATGTTAATTAATTGTGTGAATTAAATCGTGGTAAAATCGCATGCGAATTTAATTCGTAGCTTCTGCTGTGCCTGATCGAGCGTCTAGATCGGTGCTGTGAATCAGATATGAAGATCCAATTATGGATCGGATCCGGATTCAGGTTTCTGTATATCCAGCAGTTGTAAGCCCGGAGTGGCACTTGTTAGAAATAATTAATTATAATGTTGTAAAGGTTGTTTGGGTATTCTACTATGTAAGACACAAGTCCATTGTATTGCCATTTATGCAACCCGTTGTACACAGAATCCAGTTGTGAAAATAACAAGATTTTATTCTCTGTCACTTTCATCTTGGTATCAGAGCCTGGGCTCGATACGGGTGTAGAGTTGTTGACTTTCCGATGAGTACTGCCGTCACCTCGTCTACAACTCCAGCCACTGCAATTGCTACAACTGTTGTGAGTGATGCCATTTCTCAAGGAAATATTCAACCGGGAGCTGAATCAGGAATGGGAGCTACGACGGTAGCAGGTGCGAGTATTCCCATCCTCACCGGTGGTTTGAATCCGTCTTTCCCGATGAACATAGGTCTGGGAGCAACCGGGCTTCCACCACTGAGCTACATGGAAGTTGCAGCTACTTCTTACATGCAAGGTTTCAAATATGATCGTGTAGATCCTACCACTGTGTTTACTTCTGCGTATTCTAGTATGTCACCGGCACCTACTCTTGGACCTTTTGGTACAACATCCCCCGTGTTAAATCTTCCCTTTACCGGGAATTTAACTCAGACTTGTAATGTGATATTAGATAGGTCCAACTATTTGCATTGGAGATATACATTTTTACCTATTATCAGAGGTCATAAGCTAGAAGCATATGTTCTAGGGGAAGATTCTCATACTAGACTTGGTTATTCCCCGTTTGCTGTGTCACCATCTCCTTGTCAGAGGCCCCAAACACAGGAAGAATGGAACATTGGATGGCTGTTAAGCTCCATGACAGAACAAGATCTTCTTGAAGTGGTTGGTTGTCAATTTTCAAGGGAAGTTTGGGCCACTCTGGAAACATTTTTTAATAGCCATTCTGAGGCAAGGATGCTAGAATATAATAGTACCTTAACTAGAGCGACTAAAGGATCCATGTCTATGGCAGATTATCTAGTTCAGATAAAGTCTTATACTGATAATTTAGCTGCTGCTGGTTATCATGTGCCTAAATCTGAGTTGATTTTGGCTACTCTGAGGAGTTTAGAGAAGGAGTATGAAGATTCTATAGTCAATCTGACAGCCCGAGTTGGATCCATGAGCTGGTAGAAGGTTCAATCACAACTACTAACCCATGAAAGACTTCTTGCTAGGTTCAATCAGACCACTACTGGTGACTATCTTAGTGGTCCCTCTGCTAATTATGCTAGCAATACTGGTCCAAGACCCACTTCTGGACCTAGACCTGGGAATTCTTCTGGTAATTCCAATAGAGGTGGGGAAGGAAGAGGAAGATGAGGAGGTAGAAGCAATGGAAATTCCTCCAGCAACAAACCTGTGTGCCAACTTTGTGGTAAAACTGGGCACATTGTGACAGCATGTTGGCACAGATTTGAACATGACTTTGTTCCTCCCAATACTGTGAGTGGTAATTCTACAAGACAATCATCAGCCTTTGTTGCTACACCTCAGAATGAAGTGGATCCAACATGGTATATGAGCAGCGGAGCTACCAATCACATAACTTCTGAGATCAACAAACTTGAATTTGACTGGTGACTACACAGGTTCAGATGGTATGGCAGTTGGAAATGGTGAGCTCCTTCCAATTTCTCACATTGGTTCTTGCACCATTCCCACCCAAAATAACACACATCTGCACTTAAAAAACTCTTTATGTTCCTAGTATGACTAAGAATCTTATCAGTGTCTCTCAAATAACCAGTGACTATCCTGTTAGTGTTTATTTTGACAATGAGTGTTGTTATGTCAAGGACAAGAAAACGAGGACCCTACTGTAGGTAGGAGTTCTTAGACATGGCCTTTACAATATACATGTTTTCAATAGCTCAGGTTCCAATCTATTGATCTCTCTTTAATCCAAGAAGCTTTTAGATTCCAGAAATAAACCTTGTAATGCCTTTGTCTGTTCCGCTACTTTAGGTAGAGATCTAAATGTATGGCACAATAGACTTGGACATCATTTTACTTCTGTTTTGAAATCTGTGTTGAACTCTTGTAATATTTCCTTTAATAATACTCTGGTTTTTTGGAAGCTTGTCAGAATGTTAAAATGCATGATTTATCTTATAATGTCTCATCTTTTCATGCCAAATCTATTTTTGATGTTGTCTATACTGATTTGTGGGTCCTGCCCCGGTAATGTCTGGTTCTGGTTTTCAATATTATATCCACTCCATTGATGATCATTCCAGGTATACATGGATTTATCCTCTTAAGCAAAAATCTGAAGCCCTAGCAACCTTCAGTTCTTTAAAAAAAACTTGTTGAAAATCAGTTTCAAACTACTATTAAATGTGTTCAGTCGGACCAGGGTGGAGAGTATTGAGTCTTTGAGCCATCCTTATAAGATCATGGCATAGTTTTTAGTCATCCTTGTCTTCATGCTCATGGCCAACATGGCAGAGCTGAAAGAAAACATAGACATATTGTAGAAATGGGTTTAACTTTGTTGGCTCAGTCCTATATGCCCTTGAAATTTTGGTGGGGAAGTTTTGAACAAGCTGTCCAGATCATAAATGATCTCCTAACACGTGTTCTTGATAATCAAAGTCCCTCACAAGTTATTCTCAAAGTCAAATCTAGTTATTCCAAATACAAAGTCTTTGGGTGTGCCTGCTATCCCAATCTAAGGCCCTTTAAAGTCATAAATTCAGTTATCATTATGCCAAGTGTGTGAATTTAAAGTTGTGAACTAAACACAAAGGGTACAAGGGCCTTTATCTGGAAGGATCTACATCAACAAGGATGTAGTGTTTAATGAATCCAAGTTTCCTTTTAAGGATGGTTTTTCACAAAATCCTCATAAATCTGTGATGCTAGATCCTAATCTTATTCATACTTTTCACTTACCCTTTCTAAACTCTGAGACCTCCATTGAAAACCCCTCAAGTCAGTCTCACCTCAAAACTGACAACAGGCCCTTGGATGTTCCCAGGTCTCTTTTACCTTCACCTTCTAGTCCCATCATGAAACCTGTGAGTGATCCTATCAGTGAATCTCAATAAATGTCACCCTCTAGTCCCTTCTCACCATATGAATCTAGAACTTCTCATTCTCATCCTTCACCAACACCTGATGCTAGTTCACAAGTGTTGTGGATCATAGTTCTCCTTCTCACACAGTTGAATCACCTAAACCTACAGGCCACCCTATGCATACAAGATCCAAGATTAGGATCTTTAATCCTAAAGCTTACTCCACTGCCATTTCCCAGTCCAACATTCCTGCTCATCTTTCTGAACCTGCCAAAGTTATGAAGCTTTGTGTAGTCCATAGTTGAAGCAAGCCATGGTGGAAGAATTTAAAGCCTTACAGTTGAATATGACTTGGAATCTTGTTGCACCACAAGCAGGACAGAACTTAGTTGGGAACATATGGGTTTTTAAGTTAAACTTAAAACCAGATGGGAGCATCTTAACGCACAAAGCTGTCTAACTTGTGGCTAAGGGGTACCACCAGAATTATGGAATTGATTATATAGATACATTCAGTCTTGTAGCTAAAGCTGCCACTATCAGGATTGTCTTGTCTATTGTTGTTGCCCTGAGATGGAATATAAGGCAGGTTGATATCAACAATGTTAAAATAGTGTCTTAAACCCAATCAGGTTGGACCGGATCTGACCGGGTCGGATCATTTCTACTATTTCTTTATGTTATACATATGAGAAATGGCTTTTATGTTATTATATATTGCGTTTATCTATATGAACCAATTTGTGATTGTATATGATAACATCCTTAGTGTCAAACTGTGAAAGAGAAATAATAATAGTGATTATGGTTGATGAGATCTCAACTCACTTTAAAAGGTTTGATACTTAAATGTTTCTAGTTGTATGTGCTATTAAACAGGATATTAATAGTACGATTAGACTAGCACGTATTAAATGTCTTCTATCTTTTTGAAGATAGGTATAGATCTCGTCTATGAAAGTGTAGTGACACTTGGACTGTACATGGACGTGCATTAGAGAATGAGTACGTTAGACTGACCCACTTACTTTATTAAGTGTCGCACAATCTGGCGGTTGTGTAATTATCCTAACACCGGAGTCTTCATGACATCAAGGTGTGGGTCATCATACTTTGACACAATTGAGATTTCCCCTAGCCAAGGGGCGATAATACGGTAGTGATTGGGTGTGATACTGAAGCATGCGTAGGATTCATGTTGCTCGTCCGGAAATCGCGTATCCTATGAATTTTTCCGAAAGGGCCATCTTATAAGGAATGTCTTACACTTGTGAATCTTTGCAAAGTGGAAGTAAATGAGTTACTTCGAGAGAGTAGGATATCCAGATTATAAGATACGGTCGTTGATGTTTGACACTCAATGTACGACCGTATGGATATTGTAACAGCGATATGATTAAATTTACACGGTAACCTTCTCACATGAAGGGTAGTAGTCATCGGATTTGACTCTTTCGATGATTGGGGGTCACGGTGTGCTGCTAGACGCTATTCTGTGAGCGTTAGGTATGAAGGGCATTTTCGTAATTGCACTTTGTGCCTACAGCCAACATATTCGGAAGCCTATCGGGTCACACACATTAGAACATCTAGCTGGATTAAAATGCAGTTATAGTGATAACCAAATAAGGAAAATTGTATCTTGACTATAAGGTGTTATAGTGATGAATTAATATGGTGATATTTATTTATTATGAATAAGTATAATACAAGATATTAATTATGTTGATTAATTAAATATACATATAATGTATATGTATGTGGCGCATGTGTGTGTATATTGATACACATGTATCTTGCAAATTAATTAATCATAGTATTATATTAATTAAGAATATTTCGAATGCCAATATATTGGCAATATGGAGCGCAATTTTGGAGTGTATATGATAAACTTAGATTGTGCAATTTAATTAATGATATTACCATATATTAAAATTGGAAATTAATAGAGTTATGAAAAAATAGATTTATGGTAATAAGATAAATATATATTCAATATAAGATATTGTCAATATATATCATGGAAATATATATTTAATATAAGATATTGAATATTAAATGAGATAAATCTAGAATAACTATTTTCCTTATTTTACTAGTAAAATATTTTCTTTCTCATTAATCTACTGGGAAGCTTTTCCCAATCAGTTTGGGATCATCAAGGAGCGCCACTTTCTCCTATAAAAGAAAGGGGTTGGCCTGCTCTTTTGATCATCACAATTAGAAGAGTTCTAATTTACAAAATAAACTGAGAGCTTCTTAGAGAGAGATTAAGAGAGAGAAAAGGCAGGTCTAGCAACCGGATTTTTCTAGTAGCTGTCCAAGGAGGATTCCGGTGAGGTGCTTGTGTGGATATTGATAGAGGCCGGACACGTGGACGGCTCACGCAGTACAACTCTTCGTACATGGTCAAAGCGTCGGTCTTTTAGATCAAGCAAGGTAACCACCGTCTACTAACTTAATATGTTTGTTTCTTAAACGAAGTCGATCCTGGTTAATAGGAAATACATTTTAAATTCTGCTGCGTTCCCGCACAGATTTCCTAACAGTGGTTTCAAAGCAAGCTTCAAGCTTAAGCAATAAGCATTAGTAATTATCGTTTAAATCACGTAATTAAAAGATGAGAGATTTTGATTCGCAAAACGATACATGAAAAGAAAAAAAAGGGAGATCGGGTGGTGCTCGGCCGACTGGCGGCGGCACCACCACCGTCCGCCGGCCGGCGGCGTCGACAGCCTACTGGCTGTCGGCGTCGGCTGCTCTGTGGATTCCTTGTTTTGTTTTGTGTATTTGTGTCGGCGTCGGCTGGCGGCTGCTCGGTGGTTTGCTTCTTTTGTTTTGTGTATTTGTGTTTCAATATGGTTCATAGTTGTGGTTGGTAATTCATCTTTTGTTTAGTTGATGTCAATATGGCTAACTAATTATTCTAGTTTGGACCATTGGGTTGCCATATGGAACTATTTGGTTTATGGTCCTATGATAAACCTAGGTCTTTCCATATTTTGTTTGGAATAGGCCTAGGATTTTTTCAAAATATTTGTTTTTGGAAAGGGCCCAGGAGGGTGCCTTTTGGTTTTGAAAACCAAAGGCATCCCTTTTGATTATGAATCAAAAGGAAAGAAGCAAAAGAGACTTGATTTTAATTTTGACTTATTTTGGAATAGTTCTAACTGATTAAAATTGAAATTGAAATCGTTTAAAGTTAATAGTTAATTTTATTTCGATTAAAATCATTTAATTAATTAAATGTTAATTAGTTAATTGATTGGATAAAATTATTTTATTGATTAAATGTTAATCGATTAATTAAGACGCAAGTTGGTAATTTTAGTATTTATCTTTTTCATAAGATTTTATTGTATGGATTAGATATGTTAGATATAATATGATTATATGGACCCCGATTAATCATGAACTTGACCAATAGGATAGATGTGAATGATTTATTTTTCGTTGGTTTAAAAATTGTCCTCGGCCGTTATGAAGAACGTGACCTAGTTTATTTTCTTCATTATCCCATTCCCATTAGCTCCCCCCGTGTGCGGCGGGTGTATTTATTTTATTAGATAGAATTTTATGTAACAAGAATAGAGCAGAAGACGGAGACCAAAGAAAGACGAATATAGATCCCATGCCCATTAAAGATCCTATTGGCAGTTGCAGCTACCATTAGATTGTGACCCGCGGTTTCGTTAGTTTGTATTCGAAACCGCACATAGGAAAATTCCATGATCATACCAGTTACTTTACGCATTTATTTATTTTGTGCTTGTTTTATTTTATATGATACGATAGATGCATGACTAGGCACGATCTAGATGAATATGTAGGATGTATGTTTATAGAGATAGATAATTAGATATATTTGATGAGACCGTAATTAAAATTAATTAAGTGAATTAATTTACAAAATACTTCCATAACAAAAATCAAGTCGAAATATTGTCTCCCATTATTATAGCGACGGTGAAGATCCCTCGATCGGATCCAACTGATCGGCCCTCGTCGGGAGTTGACCTACCTCAGGTATATCATCGTTATTGAGATATGATCGTATGAGATCTCACGAATATTGGGTTATGACTTGACTAGAATATTGCGGCGATTGACCCTCGTCAGGACCGTCTTATTTTAGAGGCAAGGGTTGGCTACCACATAGAGATTTGTAGTGTCAAAGAGTTGACTAGTCAACCACCAAGAGTCACATAGAGATGTGATTGGTAAAGTGTTACCTAACCTTCGAATTATTCCGGTTGATCAGCCCTCGTCGAGAATCGGGGTAACTAGATGGGATCTTGGCCACTAAAGAATATTTGAAAATTTCTTGAAAGTCAATTGGAAGTAGCTGACTAGTGGGAGCAAAATAATAAATCAAAAGACTGTTTTTGATTTTGCGTGTATTGATAGGAACCAACTTTACAGTACATTTCTGTACAGTTCAGCCCACGATTATCACATTTCTGGCATGTTTCGGGTGAGTTTAGACCCTTTTTTGAGGTAATATCGTGAGTTTATAGCACGAGGAGTAATTCCGTCACTTTGATGGTTTACTACCTCTTTTTATTGATATTAACCTCATTCCGAGCACTTTTACCCTCCGGAATCGTTTGTGTGTCTTGTTCATTCATGAGATTGTAGGGTATTGGTGTCTCGAGAACCCGGAAGGCAAAGATTTATGATGACAAGTGTGATCAAGGTGCAAGAATGAGCCAAGGAAGAAGAAAGAATAAGAAAAGGAAGAGAAATAGTTGTTGCTCTCACCATATGTTCACTTCATCAGCATTTTGACCGATTATTGAGGCATTTTCTGGTCATGGTGTCTTCATGAAAGTTGTAGATAATTCAAAGATCTTTCTAATGGTTTTTGAATTACCCCAATCAGAGGTCGGATGAAGAAGTTATGAAGTGTTTACTGCAGAGCTGTCAGAAATGGAGCAATCTTGAGGCAAAACCAGAGAGTTGTCCGTACGGATGACACATTTTGTCCGTACGGACGACTGGAAAATGATGAACTATCCGTATGGATAGCCTTTTATCCGTATGGAAAAGTACCCTGGACTATATAAACACCTCAAACATCGCAGCAGCAGCAGCAGCAGAGAGCAGGTTTTAGGCGACTTTGGGCCTCTTTTGGGCGATTTTCTTCATCCTTAGAAGTTAGAATTAGTGCTATATATCATTAGAATCGTCTTTCGATCCTCTCTTTGATTATCTAACTTAGAACTTCGATTTGTTACATTTCGATTGTCAAAATTCGATCTTTTGTAAGCACATTTGGCACCTCCTTCAAGTTGTGTAAAGTAAGTATGTTCTTTTGTTATTTTATTGTTGTTGTGATGTTTTTCTTCCATTTTTATTGCTTAGATTCGATTATGAGTAGCTAGATTCCTCGTATGGTTGAACTATGTGAAGGCGGGTGAAACGCCGTTAGATTGATGAACCGGGAGGTATTGTAGTGCGTAAATAAACGTTATAATTGATAATCCGCATCACGAAACTTGTTTTGATTGTTTTAATAGCTTTGAATGAGATTGACAACCTTGTTCATTGTTGCACACACGTAGCTTATAAATGTATGTTGCGTCGACGTGTGGGAACGGGGTTTCGGGACCGTTGAAGTTTTGGGCTTGAAAGGTAGTCTGACACCTACCCGTGTACTAGATTGACGCCCTAGTCATCAAGTCCAGTTCCAATACAGGGTTTGTCCTATGAGTTATCGTTAGACGTTGAAATAAGGTAAGGCACACTCCCGGGGTAATCTGTTTAAGGGTAAAGTAATCCGTTGGATCGTAGTTCGGCCATACTTCTTTTAATTGTTTAGAATTTTGAGTAGTTTAATCTTTCTTTTATGCAATAGTATAACTTCACACCTATCTATTTGACCTGAACTGAGTGCTAAGTCAACTGTGGTACTCAAAAACCAATCTCTGTGGGTTCGACCTCGGACTCCTCAAGCACTATCCTACAATCGACCCGGTCCACTGCCGGTTAGAAAGTAGATTTTGCTAAGGTTTCGAGTTTTTACTTGATCGACCGGACCGTAGAATTCCCGCTTATCATGTATAAACAACAACACTCTTTTATCTTTATTTTGTGTTGTGGTTTTCTGGCAAACTTCTATTTCTATGTTTTTATTCTCGATTAGTAAAACCAAATTATAATTGTTACCTTTTGAGAAACGTTTTCAAGTATGGTTAAGTAATTTTAATCCTTTTAAAATAAGAAATGACACGAGCAACCTACGTTATGGTAGTTAAAGACAAGGAGACTACATATATGATGAAGTGCTCTAAGACTTTAATTACTAGTCAAAATGGAAGCTCATGATATGATTAAATCACTTGAAACATGTTTCAACGAATCAATCATTTATTGGATACGATCCAATATGATCATTCTGTCATACGATGACAATTAATTCAAACGTTGGATAAGAATGACCACATCAAATTTTGGAAAGGTTGTTTTCAAAATTCTAAGATTTAAGTATCGACATATTTCTTTAATCATTGGTTGAAGGTTAATTAAATAGTTCATGTTTTGAATATGATTCAAAAGGCTAAATAAACTATCTAATATACTTTAGATTTTCTTTACGAAAGAAAATTGGAGTCATAGCTCTTTTGATTTTTCTTAAGTCTTATGAAGACTAAACTAAGAAGTATTTACAAGTGCTTAATGGATTAAAAGGAAAGTTAGCGCATGTGCTTAAAATATGAGATCTTATCGAAGTCTCTATTCTAGGCAAGAGTAAGTCAACTCTTAGATATATGATATCTTACGAGTATGATTAAATTAGAAAGATTAAAATACGGAATACACCAAGATACAAAAAGTGAAGCAAACGTTGCGACATTTTCGGTTTTGTATTCTGAGTCTAGTAAACTGATAAAGGAACTAGATAAATGTTATTGTATTCCGGTTCTTATGAAGAACACGAGCTCAGTTGTTTGTTAGGATTTAGTAGACATCTTCAATTGTAAGGAATAAATGTTATTCCGATAAAGTTGAACGGTCATTGAATCTAACATACTAGATTGAAGTCGCTATATAGTCGATATAGGTGAAGAAATCTCAACCAAATGTTTGAATGGCTGTTATCTTTGATATTTGTGTTTTTCCTAGATATAGACTCTCTGGAAGAGAAACGTGTAATCAAATGTCATTCTGATGATGTCTGAACCATGTGATTATGAATCATGTGGGTAATACGTATCTTATCTAAAGATGACTAAAATACCCTTTTATGAAAAGGTTATAAAATCTAGAAAATTGTCTAAAGCCTAAACATACCGATGTTTGTTGGATTATGACAGTTAATACCGTAAATAATTGTTTATTAATCTCTATGACTAGTTTTTAGAAATACAACAATTCGGAAAGCTCGAAAAGTTTGAGCTAGTATGCATATGAGATTGATAGCTTCTTAGGAGTTAATCTTCAATTGGATTGAAGTAATTAATCCCTGAAGGGTGTTTCAGAAGCTGTCTGAAATAGAATCAGATTCTCCTTTGAAGGATACCATCTTTGGGATACCAATTAGATTGTGTTCCTAAAATTGAAACAACACTTTATAAAGGTGTGACGTAAGCCATGCGAAGTCCCTTACCTGTTTCAGGATAGTGCCTTTATACAATACATATACTTAACCGAGTTCCAAAGAATAAAGGTTGAATAAATTCCATATCCGATGTTGAAGACGATAACATCAAATCCATCTTAACCGATTATTTAGGGTTGTCGGGCTTCCAGCAAGCAGGCAATGTTTGAAAAGCTTGGAGCTTACTATGACATGTGCAACTTTGTGGAATATCTTAGCTAGCATGCTAGATATTATTTACTTGCCCGCGGAGCAAAAGGTGTTTGTCTCCAAACATGCTATTTTCTAGAGGAAGTGTTTCTTCCAAAAGAAATAGTGGGAGTAAATAAGATCTTAAAAGAGTTTGAGAACCATAAAGAGATATTCAACCATTGGAACATGAGCAGACACAATATAGCGATAAGGTGCCGGACACTTCTCAGTGCACACAAGTATTCTACGAGTCTTAAGATAACACATGCCGGAAAGAGCTACTGGTGTGTTCATCGTGAAGAATGAAGATCTCGTGACTTATGTAGGAATGCTTGAAAGGAAAGATTAAGAGATATGGCTGGTAGATTCCATGAGTGACACAATAGGTTATGAGCCTGGTCTGTCTCACCTAAAGGGGATGTCTCTGAAAGGTGTAACATGTCTTTATGAAAATCTGACATGGATAGTAATAAGATTACTAGTTAAGCTAAGTTAATGGCTAAAGGACTATGAGGCCAAAACCTTGTGATTACCTTTATGCTACCAGCTATGCTTAAGGCTATTCAGATAGTGCTTGTTGTAGCTACGTTTCATGGCTATATGATAGTGTTGAAAATGTTGGGCCAAAGGCTTGATGTTCATCGATGATAACATGATATGTGAGCTCATGAGATCCATTTATGAACTCAAACAAGTTTCTCTATATAAGTTCTTTACTTTGATAATCAAAAGAGTTTGATTTGATCAAAAAAAAGGATATGCCTGATGTGCAAAAGGGCTAGTGAAAGTGTCATAGGTTTTTTAGCAAGGTATTGAATATCCTTCTTGAGAACCGTCATCCCAAGTTACATTCAATTAATATTTGGTAGTTCAAGGCCTTTACGAAAGCCCTTGGAAGTAGCAGTTATTATTTTAGAAATAAGGGTCTATAGTGATAGGTTTTAGATATTGCACGATTATCACAGTTTACCTGGATAGATGAGATGCTAAATGAGTTTAGCATAGATCACGTCAAGAGATACTGCTGGCCAATATTCTCAGGATCTATCTATGATAGGACGTCAATCCTAAAAGATAAGGTGAAAGATGATACTTATGGAAGGTCCCATTTGCTTCGGCAATAGGGTCCATCATAAGTGTTGTAAGTTAAATTAGATGTTAATACTTCATGAAGAGTTATGAGCAGGTATGCAAGTGATTCTGGTATATGTGGAGAATATCCTTAAAGTGTTAAGGATGAGTTCCTAGTTTATTGAAACTTGGAATCGAATTAACGTAGATATACAGATATATACCCTGAGTCTTATGAAGATAGTGGGAGCTACAGTCAGTGTTTGCAGTCACATTGATTAAGTGATACAGTGAGCTGGAAATGTTCTTAGCTAGAAATCACTACAAATTCTACAACTGGGCCAAAACACAGTAGTGCCTTAGAGGCGCAGAGGGAGCAGTACATGGATCTAAGAGGTTCATTCCTGAACCTAGTGCGGTTCTTCCACCTTTACTATATAGCTGATATAGTGGTGTATTCATTACTTGAAGCAAGGACCATGGTCTCGTCAGAGATTCATGTGAGTGTTGAGGTGGTTCCGTTTGACTTGATCATTTGTAGCATGATATGAAGGAAGTCTGAGTCCCCACGGATAGTGATCCGTTCACGTTTAGGGGTGGTTGCGAGTATTGCATGAGATTCTTGTGTTTCAACTTGGTCTTGTGTGTACTTGGCTTTAGGGCAACTAGGAGATTGTTGAAATAGTGTCCTAAACCCAATCGGGTTGGACTGGATCCGACCGGGTCAGATCATTTCTACTAATTCTTTATGTTTATACATATGATAAATGGCTTTTATGTTAGTATATATTGCATTTATCTATATGAACCAAATTGTGATTGTATATATGATAACGTCCTTAGTGTCAAACTGTGAAAGAGAAATCATAATAGTGATTATGGTTGATGAGATCTCGACTCACTTTAGAAGGTTTGATACTTAAATGTCTCTAGTCGTATGTGCTATTAAACAGGACATTAATAGTCCGATTAGACTAGCACATATTAGATGTCTTCTATCATTTTGAAGATAAGGATAGATCTCGTTTAACAAAGTGTAGTGACACTTGGACTGTACGTGGACGTGCATTAGAGAATGCGTATGTTAGACTGACCCACTTACTTTATTAAGTTTCGCACTATGTGGCGGTTGTGTAATTATCCTAAGACAGGAGTCTTCATGACATCACGGTGTGGATCGTGATAGTTTGACACTATTGAGTTTTCCGCTGGCAATGGGGCAATCTGCGGTAGTGATTGGGTGTGATACTGAAGCATGCGTAGGATTCATGTTGCTCGTCCGGAAATCGTGTATCCTATGAATAGGAGTAAATATCCAAAAGGGCCTTCTTATAAGGCATGTCTTACTCTCGTGAATCTTTGCAAAGTGGAAGTAAATGAATTACTTCGAGAGATTAGGATATCTAGATTATAAGATACGGTCGTTGATGTTTGACACTCGACGTTCGACCATATGGATATTGTAACAGTGATAGGATTATATTTACACGGTAACCGTTTCACATGAAGGGTAGTAGTCATCGCTTTTGAATCTTCCGATGATTGGGGGTCACGGTGTGTTGCTAGACGCTATTCCGTGATCATTAGGTATGAAGGACATTTTCGTAATTGCACTTTGTGCCTATGGACAACATATTCGGAAGCCTATCGGGTCACACACATAAGAACATCTAGCCGGATTAGAATGCGGTTACAGTGATAACCAAATAAGGAAAGTTTTATCTCGACTATAAGGTGTTATAGTGATAAATTAATATGGTGATATTTATTTATTATGAATAAGTATAAAACAAGATATTAATTATTTTGATTAATTAAATATACATATACTTTATATGTATGTGGCGCATGTGTGTGTATATTGATACACGTGTATCTTGCAAATTAATTAATCATAGTATTATATTAATTAAGAATATTTCGGATGCCAATATATTGTCAATATGAGGCGCAATTTTGGAGTGTATATGATACACTTGGATTGCGCAATTTAATTAATGATATTACCATATATTAATATTGGATATTAATAGATTTATGGTAATAAGATAAAGATATATTCAATATAAGATATTGTCAATATATATCTTGAAAATATATATTTAATATAAGATATTGGATATTAAATGAGATAAATCTTTAATATTTATTTTCCTTAGTTTACTAGTAAAATGTTTTCCTTCTCATTAATCTACTAGGAAGTTTTTCCCAATCAGATTGGGATCATCAAGGGGCGCCACTTTCTCCTATAAAAGAAAGGGGTAGACTAGCTCTTTTGATCATCATAATTAGAAGAGTTCTAATTTACAAAATAAACTGAGAGCTTCTTAGAGAGAGATTTAGAGAGAGAGAGAAAAGGCCGGTCTAGCAACCGGATTTTCTAGTTGCTATCCAATGATGATTCCGGTGAGGTGCTCGTGTGGATATTGATATAGGCCGGACACGTGGATGGCTCGTGCACTACTACTCTTCATAGACGGTCAAAGCGTCGATCTTTTAGATCAAGCAAGGTAACCACCGTCTACTAACTTAATATGTTTGTTGCTTAAACGAAGTCAATCCTGGTTAATAGGAAATAAAGTTTAAATTCCGCTGCGTTCTCGCGTAGATTTCCTAACAAACAATGCCTTTTTGAATGGACCAATACAAGAAGCTATCTTAATGCCTCAACCATAAGGATTTGTGGATAGTTGGAAACCTCGTTTTGTGTGCAGACTCAACAAAACATTGCATGGTCTCAAACAGGCTCCCATGGCTTGGTTTGCAGCTCTTAGATCTCAGATGTTGTTGTGGGGTTTTAATCAAAGCAAGGCAGATAATTCCATGTTTATACTTCAAACAAAAGATCAAATGCTTTATGTACTAATCTATGTTGATGATATCTTAGTGACATGAAGCTCCAATAGTATGATACAGAAATTTGTGGAGATGTTGAACTCCATATTTGCCCTGAAGGACTTAGGTCCTATATCTCATTTTTTTGGGTATGCAGGCATAGAGAACTGCTGCTGGTTTGACATTATCTCAAGAACATTATGCTTGTCAATTGCTGAAAAGACTTAATATGGAAAACATAAAGTCCTGCACTACACCAATGACAGTTGGAACCCATCTGAGTCCCAATCAAGGAGAGCTCATGAAGAATCCTCTCCTCTATAGGAGTTCTATAGGAGGATTGCAGTTTTAACCTCCACCAGACCTGACATTGCTTATGTGGTGAACTATCTGAGCCAATTCATGCAGGCTCCCACTGTTGATCACTGGATAGGACTGAAAAAATTGCTCAGATATGTGAAGGGAACCCTGCATTACTGCTTATTCATACCGTCTGGAAGCAATATCACTCTACAAGGTTTTTCAGATGATGATTGGGTCTGCTTTCCCTCTGACAGAAAGTCAGTGACATGTTACTGTGTTTTCCTAGGTGGTTCTTTGGTTGCTTGGTGTTCCAAGAAACAATCTGTGTCGTCTAGGTCTAGAACATAATCTGAGTACAGATCTTTGTCCAATCTGTCTACTGAACTATCCTGGGTAATACACTTGTTGAAGGAAATGAAGATCAAGCTGTCTAGTTTACCAATAGCCTGGTGTGACATCTTGGGAGCTGCTTCACTTGCACAAAACCTTGTTTATCATGCAAGGACCAAACACATAGAGGTGGATGTTCATTTTGTTAGAGGCAAGATCATCAACAAAGAGCAAATAGTGAGCTATATACCTTCAGAAGCACAAATTGCTGATGTTTTTACAAAATCCTTGCCTGTGAATCAGTTTAATCATTTCAGGAACAAACTAAATGTAATGTCTGATACATTTTGTTTGAGAGGGGGTGTTAGAAATAATTAATTATAATGTTGTAAGGGCTGTATGGGTATTCTACTATGTAAGACATATGTCCATTGTATTGCCATGTATGGCAACCCGTTGTACACAGAATCCAGTTCTGAAAATAACAAGATTTTATTCTCTGTCTCTTTTATTTGCACTTGATATATTTCTACTTTTATTTTCCGTCTTTAACATTTTCTGCACTTTTATTAAACTTTATCGGATGTAGTTGGCCATAGTAGGCCACTTTTGGGAATGTTTTTAGGCCACGTATTGTTAATATTTCGAACGTAAATGACCATAATGTTCACGTTTTGGCTTGTATGATGCATCTGTATATATAACCTTATATATCTTACAATATAAATGTTGTACGTAACGTGTTATATAGGCTGTATATTACTCTTTTTCCAAGTTGTACATTTTGTTAACCTAATGCATATTACATTTTGTACATTCTGTTAAATATACATGCTGATGGTGTTCAGTTTGAGTGACTTGCAATCTACTTGTGTAGCATCCCCGATTACTTACCCATATGCTTCATACTTGTACACTATTGTGTTGGTAGTGCGTACTTCTCATAATACAGATACCTGGGAGTTCGACTTACGAATGCCACATGCCAAAATTTTATCGTTTACTGGGTTTAAGCTAAGTTTTCTTACCCTTCACCCCGTTCATCTAAACACTGTGGGCGGTGTTCATTTTTAAATTAGGGGGTGGGGGCTAGATAGCCATGTATGTTCCGTTTTTTACGTTTACACGAGTCGTACTTAGCCGTTTATCGTTTTTAGTGAAATTTTTGGGCAATTTTTTCAAAATTTTATAGTGTAAACATTGGTTATTGTGTAACGAGCCATCGTATCCCGTAGATTGGCATGCGAAAATGACTCAAATACATTATACTTTGTAGTTGTGATTGTTTGTTGAGAATGGATGTAATATCATGTAATAGCTTCAACGTAATACATTACTTGACTAGTGAACGATTATAGTTGACGTATGACCCGGTTACCTAGAACTTATATTAGTAACTTCGAGGGGAAATAGAAAGCTCGGTCATTGTTAGGTATGGGATGACGGTTTTAGCATTTATTTTGATCCGATCAGAGCCATAGCCCAACCTAAACGATTAATCCATAGTCACCCCTCTAAGCCTATTGTAGGGTGGTTAGATCGTCACCCGAACTAGCCTTTCCTATTACTAGTCCGTAAAGATCGATGCCCCGAACTTTATTTTGGCCTACGTACCAGATAATGCTGAGATTATCACGGTGGACCGGCGGTAGTTTATTTGGTGGATATCTGGCTTATAATGTGTGTTTGAGTGGTGGAAGGCCAGTGGTGCACGGCGGTGATACATCGGTGTGAATGAAAGTTTTGAGAGAAGTGATTTTGATAGAGTTTTGTCCTCTTTCTTATTTTGTATATATCATCTTAATTACACAAAGCCTCCTTTTATAGGGAGGAGGGAAGCTTCGGGCTTAAGCAAAGACAAGTAGATCAAATATCTTAAAGACAAGTAGACTAAATATCTTGGCGGCGTGGCTATATGGTCGCCTCGACCGCTATCTACCAGGTCGCCTGCTTCTCCCTTCAAAGGCTTATGCGGTCTCTTATGGACCCCTCTTGGGATCTCCGATAGGCCCCCTGAGCTTCTAGTGACCTTTTGTCAGTAATACCATCCGCAACGGAAGCGATTTAAGGATCTAGATCTATAATTTACACATAATAAAATAACTAGATCTACTCTACAAGGGGGTTGTAGAACATACCTCGTGGATCTCAAAATCCAAGTAGAATAACCGCAATAGGAAGAATAAAAGATTGTGTGAAGAGCACCACGATCTTCCGTACGTGTGATCCGAGCAACTCCCGGTGGAAGGAAATCCTCGTCTCGAATCCTTCCGATATGCTACCCGGAAAACCTCCAAGATTTTCCTCTCTTTTCCCCTTGGCCGAAATTTTTCCTTCCTCTCTCTAAGAGATGAAGTCGAAAATTGTAGTGTGTTTTTAGGCTTGGGAGAACTCTCTTTATATATGAGAGTAATCCTTGTCCTCCAAGGATTTAATAATTAATACAAAATCAATTATAATAATCCTATTAAATAAAAGATAATCCTAGAAATATTCTAGAACAAATCTAGAATAATCTTTATCTTTATTTTTTACCATAAATATTTATCCAATAAATATTTTGTGCACATGTCTTAAAACAATTTCTTGTTTCCTAAAACAATGCTCTTGGCCGAAAATTGTCATTGACCTAGTCAATGTTAATTTTCGGCCATAACACACTAATTTGCCAAGATTATGAAAAATGCCTTTTTCACATATTTAATTATTTAGCCCAACTAATTTAATAGTCCACTAAACAATTAATTCACATATCGTTTTAATTAAATTCTAATAAGAACTAAATTAATATTATTAGGATTCGACGTCCGAGAATAGCTATGCTATATTGGAGGCACGTCGGGGACCATGGACTAATAATCAACGGCGCCGATAAATCAAATAAATAATTATCTTACGAACAGAATAATTATATTCGATAAATCAATCACAGGAATATGCCACCATAATCCCGTGACTGCACTCCTCCGATTATGAGATTATATTTATCTCCTCACGAGAATGATAATAAGCGTCCATTGATATAATCATTACATATGGATTAATCCTCCATAGACTGTTCATTCTAAATCGGGAAGTTACCGTTAACCCTTTTTAGAACCTCTTGTCCTTATTTACCATTAACCCCTAGTGATCAATTAATTCATACAACTCTTTGGTAGCTAATCGGTGTATTATGAACTAAATCACGATCAATCGGTTTCTAGGATTAACAAATAAGGAGCATGTCATCTACTTCCATAAATGGAAGGAATGGATTCCGTATCCGTGATAACACGGACTATTCACTCAATCAATACAATGCCAAGATGGGGTAATTCGGATCACAGACTCGAGTGTAATCCTTAACCGTCAAGTCAAACCTCATATCGATTCAAGCGATTGATCGTGATCACCTCAGGATTAAGATATATCCATAAATATGATCATCGATTGATTCGATAAGACTTCTCGATTACGGAATTATATCGTGAACTCTAATCAAATCGGTCCAGCCCTATATGATATATCTATAATATATAAATGCCCCACTAGGTTCTTTTAACCGAAAGTCCGGATAAGACAATCACACCTATTGTGTTCTGGGTGCATTAATAGCACGTTAAAGGAGAGACCCGATACTCTCGATTAACTTTACTACGGGCTAATTGTATTTAAGTACATCTTCACTAACTCAATCCTCCCGTGTATATCCCATACACTGAGTTAAGTGATTACATAAACGATATACTTTAGGGTTTTATGTAGTGTAAATACTATTGTCACATCGGTGAATATGAGAATAAAAAAATAAATATGAATAATAATATCATTTCATTTATTAAATAAAACAATTACAAAATTGTCTTCGGGCATCACACCTAACAATCTCCCACTTTCACAAAAGCATGTGATTAATTGTTTTAGAGCACGCCCTATTATTTAAAATACAACAAACTACATCTCCCACTTGCTCTAAAGCAATGGAGACCCATCTCGTATTCTAGTACCCATTAAGCATATCATAACCATTGTAGATGACAAAGTACACTCCGAGTGTGCCGTCGTAGGATAGGTCAGTGACTCGGGGAGTACCTACATCTAAATGTCATGAGTCTTAATGACCAGTTAGGTTGTCGGGTCGAGACGATCGTAGAATCGAAACGTTGCCGGTCCTTCTAATCATTTGGTACTTTCCTAATATGCTTTTGACCTCTAGTGATTTCGGAAGTCCTTATAAGCTACCCCTTCATCGTTTGCACAATGATGTGGTATCGTCTTCCAAATCTAGAATCGCTCCCAGATATGAAAAGGAAATCCTTAAGCTATATCGCCTCTCTAGCTACTACAAAAGCTGCTAATCACCCAACTAGTTAAAGTCGAGTTGGTGTTGCTGGATTCCTCCAGGCAATAGCTTCAACACAAGAGTAAACACTGAGCCCGAGATCGACTTAACGATCATCCTCAATCTGACTTAAAATCAAAATCAGTGTATCACACATATCCAAGTTCACACATGAATATGTCCGCATATTATTCCTTGTTCTCTCAAAATACTAAAGGACATACTAAAATTGCTTTGTTAACCGCCAAATCTAAGATTCGATCAAAGTTGACATTCAATAACCTGACCATCTCTTACTAGAAAGAGAATCTATCCCATTTCTCTTGATCCAAAGATTTTGAGAGTCATTCCTGAGGCATAGGGTAGAACTTTCTCATTGAATGTTGCATACACAGATGCATCATCTTAACCAATAAGATGGATGGGAAACCAGTGAATGATTCTAATGAATTCAACCGAGTTAAACTCTTTAGGATGTTGTCCAACTCTCTGTTGCAGAGAATTGTGGCATTGTCAGATTCTGACTTCAGATAACACACCCATGTTGATTCTAACTGGTGCATTGTTATCCTTCACAAACACTAATATATGTATATATTCACTACTGTACTAAAATTGATATCCAGTCAACAAAAGACTTATCAATATTCTGGTCAAATCCACAAATTGTAGAAATATATGATTTCCAGTGACCGAGAGGTTTGCTTTTTATCCACAAAGGACATAAGCCTTGACAGTCATCCTGTCATAAGTTCATAAGGCAATACCCTTATGTTTCGAATGAATCTAGACTCCGTTTGTTTGGAAGAAAGTCTCAGGGAATCACCCATATTTTCTGATTTTGAACGAAATCATGCAATACTAAGTGGTAAGAGAGTCCAATATCTGATTAACTCTCTACTTTTTAGGGAATTACCCTTAGACCACTCAAGCTTTGCTCTGAAAGATAAACTTTCCTATTCATTCTACTCTTTTCCGTGTAGATCCAATTACTCCCACTGGGCCTGAGACACTCAGGTGGTTCTACAAGAGTATGAACAGCTCTGAAGTACCAAACTCCATTCACAGGACTATGGCTTGTAAACCAACCTCTAAAATCAGAATCCTATACAGCTCACAATAGAGCCATAGGTCATCAATCGATCCTGTAGACCATAAAGTCCTCGTAACCCATGAATGGGCAATGAAGAAACCATACTCCCACTACATTCGGGTGGATCGACTTTTCGATCTAGTTCAAGAGTATTTTAGTGTCGGCACCAACAACCAATGTTGGATGTGGTCGATTTTAATCGATTAGTAACTACCTTGAGTAAGCGTACTTCAAGGTTTAAGGTTTTACTGTTCATAGACTCTATCAGGAAGGACGCAATAGTATGACGGTCCTTCCCGATCTCAAGAATCTTATAACAAACCTTTTTCTCAATGCTACAAGATATATAACGATTGGTCATCGACCGAGCGTGTGCTTGAAATTTCAGATCTACCTTCAAGCACCGTGTGCTAAATGCTTATATTTATGGAAGTGGGGTGAACCGAATCCACACCTTATCCGTAAATTCCAAAGTATATTCTAGGTAGACTTCTCGGTCTTACACTTCAATGTAAACCGAAATTTCTCTTCTAATATCTTTATTGAGTTAAGCAGTGTATTGTAGCACATCTACAACTATGTAAAGCAATTCAACGGTTTCTCCCTTAGTGAAAGCATTTCACTATGAGGCAGGCCGAGCATCAGTCCCTAGGACTATGTGATGGCCCATTTCTGAGTATAGAGTACTCCATCTCCGACAAAATCAGAGACACCTTAGAATATTTTGGATAAACTTACCGGAGTGTTTGAGTAGTTGTCAGACTAGAAGTCACTACTCATAAGCTCCCACTAGCTTGTATTTTTTTCATAAGACTCCGAAGGTCGTCATGAACAAGCTATGTTACTTATTTATAACCATTATCATTTCCCGATTGAAAGGAAACTTAGTCATTGAACCTTTGAGACAATATAACCAGACTGGGAGAAAGGAATCACCCTGAGCCAGTCTTCAGGTCTTGTCTTTTAGGGACTATGCACTAACTATGGAATATGAAGAAGCGTTTATATAAATATAGAAACCAATTGCTTTTAATAGTTATTAAGATGTGTTTTATATACATATTTCAGCAATTGTAAGTGGTTTTGACTTTATCAAACAAAATTCCGAGTCTTGGATTCGTACTACAAATGGTATATTCACTTTCTATACGACAAACAAATTATCGAATAGAAGGTAAATCCTTTCGTTCCAACGAATCTTAAACAAAAATAATTTTTCCGCGATATCCAAAGATTGAATCCGAGATTCATTTCCTTATATCACTCCCACTATTCTAGCTAAAATTACTGCCTGTTGTCTGCTCTATTAATCGTTAAATGCATTGCTACCTTGTTCTTCCAAAGAACTTAGCTCAAAAAAATCGCCAAGGATTAATAGGTTGGTGATCCGAAATCAATGTCCTTATCCTATGATTAATTTATGGTTTAGCCTTAAAATCAACACAGTTTTAGATGACTAACATTTTTTAGACATACTCTCACATTCTTGACTTTCCGTAAATGGAAACAGTTTTGAACTAGCAGTTCGTGTGAGTTGACACTACTCTTGAACCGTGGGATGTCTATTTCGAGTGTTACTCGTCGGGACTTCTCGGATTTTCTAATTTACCAGAAAAAACAACAAATCATAACATTAAAGCTCCCACTAGTTTATCGGTTCCAAATACCGTCTAACGAGCAATGCTTTATTTTTTTTATTTATGATTTTCTGATTTTTTCGATTAGAAAATCTTTCGTACATGTTCCAATGTTTCCAGAAAAACAACAAATCATAGAACTCCCACTAGTTCATCGATTCGAAATATCGTCCAACTAGCGACATTTCATGACTTTCCGGTTTTTCAATTAGAACGGTTACGTGTGTAGTCAGTTACACTTTTCTAATGTTCTAGAAAAACAACAAATCATAAAGCTCCCACTAGTTCATCGATTCCAAATATCGTCCAACTAGTAACACTTCATGATTTTCCGATTTTTCAATTAGAAAATTACTCGTGTAATCACTACACACTCAAAATTCACTAGAAGAATTTCAAAGTCCGAAATCACCTTTGATCAAACTAAGTTTGTCTTCCGTTTGACACGAATGACACTAGTGACATACCTATACGTCACTCTGGTTTTTAAAAGGCTTAAGAGAAAATATCTCTTTCGAAAAATAATTGCATTATCGATTAACTAGTTCAACGTCCTAGTTACTTTTTTAACGAAGTCAATACTAGTCAATTATTAATTTGTTAAGCAATTTAGTAAGGGATATAATGCTGTAAATAAAATGACATATATTAATTCAAGTTTAACACTACTATATAAGTTTATTTTAGGAATTGTAAACTATAATTAAGTCTACTCTACCATTCCAAGGTTTTAACCTCGCATCTCAGTGCCGCCGTAGGGTAGGTCAAAGAGATGACGGTTAAATCGAGACAATCTCATCAATGAATAACTTGTGAGAATCGAACATTCCACGAGAATCGAACATCCCTTTATTCATTGACTACCTTCCTTTTTTAGCCTAGATATTATCAAGAAAACCCTTGATGAGTGTGACCTACTATATCGGATCTCTTAGGTACGCCCTGAGTGTGCCGTCGTAGGATAGGTCAGTGACCCGACGAGTACCCGGAAATCCTATCCTTTCGGAGACCAAGCCATGAATGTTGATAGGGGTGAACACCATCCGTAGGGGGACAAAATCAAAGCGCCGCGAGGCGTCACCCTTCTCTCACTTACTTGTATCTATAGTAGAGGCCGTGGGGTTGGCTGTAGCCTCCCCCACTCCCACTCAATATTTTGGAAGTGGTGGTGGGTTAACTAACCACGTCTTTTTGATGTTAACATAAAAGCACATCAAATCAAGGATTCCGAATGGTGTCGGTAACGTAGGCAAGCCTACCCGTCCTATTGGTTGGAACATATGTGACAGTCGGACGAAGTCGGGTCAAGAGAGCCCCATTGAGATAAGAAGGAATCACCTTTCCGCTCGCCGATGTTGCTTAGTCTTGCCGGACCCCCATGCATACATCACATTAGGACGGTTAAGTCGGTCGAGCCCAGCTCAGTTGACCACCCAACCTATAGGCGAACCGTTTTTATCCAAGATTTATTGTTCTTTTACCATCATTCAATCTCGTAGACACTACCAATCGAAAACGTGATTTCTTTTGGGCTTTTACGGCGGTTCACCAAGAACACACACCGAAAGGCTTAACGATTTCATAACCCGTCCTCAGATCTTTAATTAGTTACTAAATTAATTAATTACCACGTATTAATTAAATTTCAACTAATTACGCGAGTTTGTATACATGCCTATTTTAATTACCAAAATTAAAATTCTACATGTATGCATGGAGTGGATTTATGATATGATGCATGTCATGGCAATTCCGATTTTATATCTATTTGATGATCAAACACATAAAAAATAAATTGCGGAAAAATTTAAACACCGAGATGGATTGTTGGTACCCCGTATCTAATCTATCCTAGGAAAAAGTAAATTACAATCTTGTTGTCTTCATGTCTTCGATCTTCGAACCTTAAACCACGAATCTTGAACTCAAACCGCCGGATCACGAACCACGAACACCCGAGAGGAGAAAGGCATTTTTTTAATTAAATAAACCCAATTTATTATAATTAAGCAAAATTTTTTTTATTATTATTATTACATGCGGCTGTTTAACAATTATTTCCCAAAATAAATTTTTTTTTTTCTCTTCTTTCAGCCTAACGGCAGTTTTTAAATAAAAACAATTAGGTTAAAAAAAGTTACATGCAGCCGCAACATTAAAACCCTAGCCGCATGCAATTATTATAAACAGGACTTATAGCGACGCTTTTCAGCGTCGCAGAAAGTCCTGTAGCAGTTTTTAATTTTTTTTTAAACCGTTTCTCCTCGTTCATACATTGGGTTTCGCCTTGATCTTCAATTTTGCAGCAAGATCTTCATCTTTTCGAGCCCGGATTTACAAAATTACAATAAAAGATGCTACTTTTACATGGAATTTTCGAAAATTGACATAAAAAAAATACAATTCCTATGCTCAATTGGTACTAAACAAAGGAGCTACAAAATAGATCTACGGGTAAACAGTACCAACCCCAATCCATCTCTTCAAACCACAACAATCGCAACATAAAAAAATAACATATGCATCGGTCCCTATAAAAAATTAGAACAAAAAATCTACATGTTTACCACTCCTAGATCTAATATTTTATACGTATAAATATAGATCACCAGGCGACTGATACCTCTGTCAGTAATACCATCCCCAACGGAAGCGATTTAAGGATCTAGATCTATAATTTACACGTAATAAAATAACTAGATCTACTCTACAAGGGGGTTGTAGAACATACCTCTTGGATCTCAAAATCCAAGTAGAAGAACCGCAATAGGAAGAATAAAAGATTGTGTGAAGAGCACCACGATCTTCCGTACGTGTGATCCGAGCAACTCCCGGTGGAAGGAAATCCTCGTCTCGAATCCTTCCGATATGCTACCCGGAAAACCTCCAAGATTTTCCTCTCTTTTCCCCTTGGCCGAAATTTTTCCTTCCTCTCTCTAAGAGATGAAGTCGAAAATTGTTGTGTGTTTTTAGGCTTGGGAGAACTCTATTTATATAGGAGAGTAATTCTTGTCCTCCAAGGATTTAATAATTAATACAAAATCAATTATAATAATCCTATTAAATAAAAGATAATCCTAGAAATATTCTAGAACAAATCTAGAATAATCTTTATCTTTATTTTTTACTATAAATATTTATCCAATAAATATTTTGTGCACATGTCTTAAAACAATTTCTTGTTTCCTAAAACAATGCTCTTGGCCGAAAATTGTCATTGACCTAGTCAATGTTAATTTTCGGCCATAACACACTAATTTGCCAAAATTATGAAAAATGCCTTTTTCACATATTTAATTATTTAGCCCAACTAATTTAATAGTCCACTAAACAATTAATTCACATATCGTTTTAATTAAATTCTAATAAGAAATAAATTAATATTATTAGGATTCGACGTCCGAGAATAGCTATGCTATATTGGAGGCACGTCGGGGACCATGGACTAATAATCAGCGGCTCCGATAAATCAAATAAATAATTATCTTACGAACAGAATAATTATATTCGATAAATCAATTACAGAATATGCCACCATAATCCTGTGTGATCGCACTCCTCCGATTATGAGATTATATTTATCTCCTCACGAGAATGATAATAAGCGTCCATTGATATAATCATTACATATGGATTAATCCTCCATAGATTATTCATTCTAAATCGGGAAGTTCTTGTTAACCCTTTTAGAACCTCTTGTCCTTATTTACCATTAACCCCTAGTGATCAATTAATTCATACAACTCATGGGTAGCTAATCGGTGTAATATGAACTCGCACGATCGATCGTTTCTAGGATTAACAAATAAGGAGGCGTTTATCTACTTCCATAAATGGAAGGAATGGATTCGTATCTGTGATAACATAGACTATTCACTCAATCCAAAGACAATGCCAAGATGGGGTAATTCGGATCGAGACTCAGTGTAATCCTTAACCGTCAAGTCAAACCTCATAATCGATTCAAGCAGCTTGGTGCGTGATCACCTCAGATTAAGATATATCCATAAATATGATCATCGATTGATTCGATAAGACTTCTCGATTACGGAATTATATCGTGAACTCTAATCAAATCGGTCCAGCCCTATATGATATATCTATCATATATAAATGCCCCACTAGTTCTCTTAACCGAAAGTCCGGATAAGACAATCACACCTATTGTGTTCTGGGTACATTAATAGCATGTTAAAGGAGAGACCCGATACTCTCGATTAACTTTACTACGGGCTAATTGTATTTTAAGTATATCTTCACTAACTCAATCCTCCCGTGTATATCCCATACATTGAGTTAAGTGATTACATGAACGATATACTTTAGGGTTTTCTGTAGTGTAAATACTATTGTCACATCGGTGAAAATATGAGAATAATAAATATGAATAATAATATCATTTCATTTATTAAATAAAATAATTACAAAATTGTCTTTCGGGAATCACACCTAACACCTTTTAGGATTGAATACTCTTGGCAGGGACGCTTACTTTGGCGACCTCAGTTGATTGCCGCCGCAGACGTTATGGCCCTGGATCTTTCCTTATCCATTCTGGTGGCTAGATAGGCTTTATCCGGCAGCTCATAGGTGGTTGTGCTATTTTAGACATATCAATTGCCCCGTACTCCGTGTCTTCAGTATTTTCATAAAAATGCCAAGCATGGAGTAAAGCGTGCTCATGGATTGCCCGTAGATTTGTTTGAACCTTTAGGTTTTGACCTTAGAAGATCGTTGTTTTGTCCGACTTATTCTTGCAGCTTTTATGACGTCAAGCATCTCGCTGCGGGGCCGCACTATGAAGCGGACGTCCTAGATGTTGTTTAATGCGACATGTTTCTTAGGCTCACGCTATAAAGCAGACGGCCTTGTCGTTTTGTCTGACTTATTCTTGCAGATTTTATGATGTCAAGCATCTCGCCGTGGGGCCGCGCTATGAAGCGGACGTCCCAGATGTCGTTTTGTGCGACATGTTTCTTAGGCTCGCGCTATAAAGTGGACGGCCTTGTCGTTTTGTCTGACTTATTCTTGTAGCTTTTATGACGTCAAGCGTCTCGCCGCGGGGATGCGCTATGAAGCGGTCTCAGATGTTGTTTAGTGCGACATGTTTCTTAGGCTCGCTATAAAGCGGACGACCTTGTCTGGCTTGAAGCCTTTTTCTGATCGCGGTGTTATTGGCGAGCATAATGACGGTTTTCCGAATTTCGAAATTCAAAAAAGCCGCCCGAATCCGGACCGTAGGATGGGCTGAATCTTGGCCGCACGATCAGTTTTCCCTTGCCTATATAAAGCTTCCTCCCCCATTTTTCAAACACTTTTCGTTTCCTCACATTCTTAATTTCCTTTGCGTTTTTGCTCTCTCCTTCTCCACACCCTGAGTGTGTTTCCGGCGATAACTTGAGTTTCTCGACAGAGGTTTGAGGGATTCCGGTGGCAATTTGAAGATTCCGGTGCAGATTTTGAGGTTTCCGGCTGCTATTTGAGTTTTCCGGCCTTCTTTCCCAATTTCCGGCTCGCTTCTTAACTCTGAAATAGGTAAACCGCCCTATTTTTATCCCCTTTTTCTTTGTTGCTTCTTGTTTTTCAATCTCCTTCCTTGGTTTGCTTCGCTTTTTAGCATTGTGAGCTCGATTGAGATTGTGTTTTTTGGGGTTACTTTGGATTTTTCGGGGTAGGCGTTCATGTATTTTCTTTGGTTTTCTTCAATGAGAAGTAAAAACATTGTATCGTTTGTGGGGTTAAGTGGGGTTTTTCTTAGGTGGGTTTACCTGGGCATTTTGGTGATGACCCTTTGAATGTATGCTCCCTCCTTTGGTAATTGTGTTTTTATTTCACTTAGAGATAAAAATGGAGGGGAAGGTATCGAGATGAGTGCAATCACCTTGGGGGGATGATGAATACTCCTTGGGGGAAATTTGGATGAGGATCAAGAGGCATATGATTATGCGCCAGACGAAAGGGAGGATGATCCTTCCGATCCTGACGAGCCTGCAAGGGATGACTTGTTGGATGAGCTGGCTAAGAGGGAGGTCGCTCTACAAGAAGAACACGATCCTTTCGATCTAGCCGGCTCTGTTCCTGAATTAGGGCCGCGACGTAAGAAAAGTCGTAAAGAGGCCACCTGGAGTCAGGGCGAAGAGTTAGTACTAGCGCCGATGTGGGCGATGAGGGTACTTTTTGCTGAGATCAAGCCGCTGAAGTTAGTACCAGTGGCGCTGCGGTTGATGTGGACATAATTCTTGCTGAGAATGCCGCTTTCCTCGAACTGATGGGGTCAAGTGAGGATGAAAGTCTGCCCCTTCCTCGTACACTTCCTTGGGATCTTCCTAAAAAACCAAAAAGAAAAAGGGGGGCTGCTGCGACCACAACTGTCAGGGAGGTGGCGAAAGGAAAGAACCTTAGGCCTAATAATCCCAATGCTTTAAGGGAGTTCGCCCTTATAACTTTGTATGAGAAGGACATTGCGAAAGAGTGGGGGCGGATCTTGAAGAGCAAGGATCTCGCTCGAACCCTCAAACGCCGGTTCAACATCGATCCTACCCTTTACAGGGTTTCTTTATTTGATTTTGACAAAGACGAAGACAAGCTTAAACTTGACGAGCGAGAGGATCGCATCGGTTCCCGCCATCCTGGGGATTCTATAGTTCTTCATTTCGACCATTTTTTGCGGGTTTTATCTTCTTTTGATCCGTTCGTGGTGGAGTTGCTTCGAGAGATGCATGCCTTTCCCTACGACTTTGCCTTGGGAGCCGCTATTTAGATCATGGCTTTCATTGTTCTCTGTCGGATAATGAAAAGAGAGCCTACCCTTTCTGTGTTTAAACAATTTCATATTATCCGCGCGTCCTCTATTCTGGGGCAGATGTCTGTGAGGACCAAGACTCCTTATCTATTTTTCCCTCTTCCCAACAAAGTACATAATTGGGGGGATCACATTTTCAAGGTTGAATCAAAAGTCGGTTGGCCTTTTCCTAACGTTGCTTCTCGTTGAGGGAAACTGACCCCTCTCCTCCCCGTACCCCTTCTAGTTTCTGAGCTCCGATTCATCAAAGGGCTCCTGACGCTCATAGACTCTGATAGGATCGAGTCTTCGACAATGAATGTATCATGGGTTGAACTTATCGATATGGCGGAGCCGTATCCAAGCAGAACGGGGTTAGTAGGCCCACCCAAATCTCAAGGTTTGGTCGCTATAGAGCCTGAAGAGAGTGACACGGATTGGGTAGGAAATTGCCATCTGGGAAAATGCTTTCCCTCTGAGTGTACAGTATGCTTTGGCGATCCCAATAGAAGACCTCACCGTAACTTTCTTTCGTTGCTTTTCCTTTATTTATCTTTTGTATACTATTATTTTGCTATGTTCTGATACTCTTTTTTGCAGTCGCCATGGTTGATGCCAACGGACGTCGGGCTCAGAAGAAAAGACTTGCCGAGGACGCAGCCAAGGCTAGGCAAGAGTTTTGAAGTAAGCCTCGGGGAGGGTGCCACACACTGTGGACACCTCAATTATTGACGAAACCTATGACCCTACTCAGCAAAATCAGCCAGTGACCAACATAAGTGCGGGCCCAAGTCAGGCTGACGGAGCTCAGAAAAGACCTCATGCTGAGGTGCCCGCCAAAGAGTTTCAAGTTCCCAAACGGTCCAAAGCGCCTAAGAAATCCAAGACCGCTGTTGCTTCTGAAGCTGATATGGGCTCTATCCATCCTGATAAGCGGCCTGTTGAGAAAGCTGTTGAGCGGCCTGAAATGGTAATTGAGGAGGTAACTTAGGAGACCGGGGTGTCGCGGCGAGAACCTTTGCCTCACGGCCACAAGGGTAAAGAGGCCCTCTGGTTGGATCCTGAGTTTATTCGAGGTCCTCTGGATTTGGACAACGCAAGCCAGATTAGGGAAACAATTGCTAATGTCATTCCCTTAAACAGCCTCTCTTGGGATTCACCGCCAGGAGTTCAGATGGAGATTGTTAGAGGAATCACCGCCCGTGTTGCGGTTCAAGATGCTACTATTGCTGCACAATTCGGGCTCGCCTCCTCTATGGTAATATTTATTTATGTCCTATTTTCCTGTTGTTTCTATTTTATGCGGGCTTACCCTTTTTCCTGTTTTAGCTTGGATCTCACATCCATAAGGCGATGGAGGCCGAACTTAGGAAAGCCGTTTCCGCTCTTGCTATTGCTGACAAGGCCAAGGCTGGCCTTGCTTCCAAGCACGTGAATACTTTGCGCGAAAACGCTCGCTTAAGGGAGACAATCAAAGCGAGCCAGGAGCTGGACGTCCAACTACAACAGAAGGTGGTGGACCTGAAAGAGATCATTGAGAAGTCTGAAGAGGTCGCAAAAAATCTGAAGAGGATCTTAAGGGCACGCAAGAGAAGATCGCCGGTTTGGAGGAGCAACTCACCGCTGCTAAGAAAGCTGCAGAAGAGCCTGGGCCTTCAGCCCTTGCTACATACAAAAAGTCTGATGAATATCTAGATACTCAGGAAGCGAGCTTTGATCAATTTTTTTATCATCTGGCTCGCTGCTTCTGGTTAGCCTGCGGCAGGGAGTCTGTCAGCCTCGAGGAGTTGGCCAAGTGGATTAGCTACTCCCAGCGGCGACCCGCACTGTTGGCCCTTCATCCACACATCCCTTATACTGACGAGCACATTGCTGACATTAAAGCTGATCAGATAAAGGAAGGTGAGGCCGTTTGGGACCCTCCTCCTCGCGACGCGGTGAATTTAACTACCTTGGTCAAGGGAGAGTCTATTGCTGAAGAGCTCCAAGTTGGTGATGAGTATCTTAATTTGACCGGCGATCACACGAGCACTCCTCCAGGCCAGAATTGAAGATTGTAATATTTTTGTTTCACATCAATTTCCGTTGTTTTGTAATAATTTAACTTTGCTTCAAATTTGCTTTGTCGTTGCTTGAACAAATTCAACACTTTCTTTCTGCTGTTTTCTTATTTGTTTCTGACACGTGGCCGCTTTTGGCCTTCTTTGAATGCGCTTTCCTTTATTTGCTATTTTGTTTGTTGTTTCTTTTGTGAAAGACCTCGCAGTATATATGTGTGGCCCCCTAATTTTTGGCTAGGCTGAAATTCGGGCTCGCCAAGAATTTAATGTAGAATTGCCTCCAGTTAATTTTTGTCCCGTTTACCTTGGCAAGGTAGAGAGCATTTACCGCGTTGTTCGCTATAGTTGATGTAAAATCTAGCTTGAAATTTTGAATTAAACTTTCCGTTTATCCGGCCCCTTTATTTTGAGCACGGTGATGGCGAGCTTGATTGAAATAGATGACCACCTCCGGGACCGGAATGAAAAATCCTCCTATGGCCCCCTTGTTTCAAGCGAGATCGCTGTGGGCTTGTTTGAAAAAATTCAATGTGAAAATTTCCACTTGTGGCCCCCTTGCTTTGAACAAGACTAATTGCGACCTGGTTTGAAGAAAATAGTGGGCATGCTACTGAAAAAGCAAAAGGCTCTGATTTGATTGGATAGTTCATTGGCAGGATTTTGATCTTTTCGATAACGGCAGAATTAATGTGGCATTGAATCTCATTTCGATAACTGCAAGGCAATTAAATGCGTCTTTTGAAATTCAAACTTCAGATAAACCGTGTTAGTATCGACCGTTTGATTCTTTTGATCCTGACCGCTTGTCCGTCTATCTTCCTCTATAAGACGGGAGGGCTTTCGTGGCCTTCCTTCACTACTCTTTTTCACACAAACCTTTGTTCTTTGATCATGTCTTTTTGATCTGGAGAGGGTAGCTCAGTTCGTGTGTTCAAAGCCCGTCCTATGCGTGATGTTTCCCCCTTCTTCCTTACCACCTCTCAAACTGCCAAGTCCCATTTCTGGCATTATTTTGATGTAGTTAAGATTTTGAGGGAGAGAGGTTTGAACGAGGACAAGGTTGAATATGATGGCTCTTTGCTCCAGGTTTGGCTTTCTGTGTGGCGGGATTTTATCTCCACACCTGTGATACCCTTCAACATCACGCAGGTGAGGGAGTTTTATTCTATTCTCTCGGAGATCCCTCAAAATGAAGCCGTTAGCTCTGTATTCCTTCGAGGTGTTTCTGTCTATTTTACCCCGGAGGCTATCAACGGTGTACTCTGTATCCCTGCTATCAATCCTTCTACTTATTATGAAATTGCTTGGAATCTTGGTGATGAGGAAAGTAGACAGGTCCGGCTGCGTCGTACAATCCGTGTGCTTTTCCCTGATCATCAACGCCCTCGCACACTTGGCCCCGTATCTGAATTGTCTCGCAGTAACCGAGAATGGAAGAGGTTCATTAATTCGTGAGGTCTTTCGTCTACGGATTTTGAAGAGGTTACAGAGGCTAAATTTTTTCTTTTTCATGCCATCCGTGACCCGCAGGTGGATGTTGATTGGGGGATCCTGATCCATCACGAGGCTGTCAAGTTCACCGTTGCTATGGATCCTGATCGTCGCATTCCTTTTAGCTCGCTGATTTCTCGTTTGTGTATAGATGTATCTTGGGTGCCGACTCATTCGTTGGATCGATACCCTTCTTCTTTGGATCAGTATTGCCATTAAGAGTGCTTTTTTTGCGCCTGTACTTTTCCTTGACGTTTGGAATTAAGCTTCTCTTGTTCCGCTAAGCTTTTGAATTAAAAATTCCAGTGTGCGGCCCCCTTGTTTTGGACAAACCGAAGGCGTTTAGCACGTAGGTTTGTCGAAAACAGAGCGCCTGGGCATTTTTTACCGCGATCTTTTTTCAGTTGCTGAAACAAGCTTTTCATTTTCCAAAAGATAGGGCCTGAGGCTGCTTTACAAAATACGCTTGCTTTCATGCATGAAGTAAGGAGTTTAAGCTTACATGTATTATCTTTTCAAGTTGTCGGCGTGCCAGGGCCTATCGTACTCATGACTTTGGTTATCCTGCAGCACGTAAGTTCCTTTTTTGATTATCCTCGCGACCTGAAGTGGACCTTCCCAATTCACAGATAGCTTTCCATTCTTAGCTTTGTGACCAGTGGCCTGTCATTTCCGCAAAACGTAGTCTGCGACTTCAAAGTGATGATTGCGGATATGTTTGTCGTGGTGCCGTTTGGCCGCCTGTTTGCAATTGAGCAAGCGACCATATGAGTTGATTCGCATCTCTTCCAACAGATCGAGATCAAGCTGCCTTGTCAGTGGATTTTCAACCTAGCGAAAATGAGCGACCTTTAAACTCGGCAGGGCCATCTCTACCGGAGCCATAGCTTCCGACCCGTAAGTCAAGGCAAAAGGGGTTTCCTCAGTTTTGGTTTTCCTCGAGGTTCTGAGGGCCGATATGGCCGTAGGCAGGTGATCTGGCCATTTTCTTGCTTTGTCGTCTAGGCTCTATTTCAGCACGCTTAGCACCTGTTTATTGGAGTTTTCGGCCTGACCATTTCCTTACGGGTAGCACACTGACGATTGCCAATGCTTAATGTTATGTTCCCCAAAAAATGTGTCGAACTCCTCTCTGAATTACGGCCCGTGGATGGATACTATTACCCTAGGGATGCCAAATCTGGTCCAAACTTGGTCGAGCAAGAAGTAGATTATATCCTTAATTTTGGTTTTCACCAAGGCTTTGGCCTCGATCCACTTAGTGAAGTAATCTACGGGGACGACCACATATACACATCCCGAGCGACCTTTTTTGAGCTATCCGATGAGGTTGATCACCCACATGTCGAACGGCCAGGCTGCGACGACGATGATCTGTTCGCTGAGGGCAGCCTGGGGATATCCGCAAACTTTTGACATTTATCGCACTTTCTAGCATATATTTGGGCATCTTCTACGAGCTTCTGCCAGTAATACCCGGCCAACAGAACTTTCTGAGCGAGTGTGTGGCTAGCCGGATGGCTGCGCACATTCCCTCGTGCAGCTCCACAAGTATTCCCTCGACCTCCTCTGGCCGTGCACATCGTGACAAAGGCTTGGAAAAAGATTTTCGACACAGAATATTGTCCAAGATTGTGTACCTTAGGGCCCTCCTGATCAGGGCTCTAGCCTTTTTGGAATCGGACGGGAGGGTCCCTGAATCAATATATGCTTTTAGCTCGTCGATCCAACATGGATTGGTGGGTTGGAAATCCATGATTTCGATCCGGTTTATGGCCGGCCCTGATAGATGTTCCACCATGACCGCAGGATTACTCATCTAATTTTTCCTAGTTAACTTGGATAAATAGTCCGCTCGCTGGTTGTCTTCTCGAGGGATGTTGGTGAATTTCCAGTATTTGAAATTTTCCTCTAGCTTTTTGACTAGGTTGATGTATTTTTGCAAGAACTCACAATGAATTCCGTATGACCCTGTCACTTGGTTGACTACCAACTGTGAATCGCAAAAAATACCTCCACATTTTCTACTATCGTGGCCTTAGCGAGCTCGAGTCCTGCTATAACTGCTTCATATTCTGCTTGATTATTTGATGCGGTGAAATCAAATCTCAGGGCTTTTTCAATTTCTTCTGAGGTACTTGGGTCCAGTAATATAATTATAGCTTCGTAACCATTTTGACTTGCGGCTCCATCGACGTAGAGCTGCCAACAATGATTCGGCCTTTTAGGCTCGATCACCATGGGTGCTGTTGGATCGTTGCTAAGAGTCAAGGTGGGCCGCTCTTCCGGTTGTTCTTCATTGAAGCTTGTTTCTTCGATGAAATCAGGTAAGGCCTGGGCTTTGATAGCTTTCCTAGGCTCGTACCGAATATCAAATTCAGTGAGTTCAAATTCTGGCCTATGGAGGACTTGGTGCAACGGAGCATCAGATAACACAGTAATGGTGTGTGACGAAAAGTAAGCCCTTAACTTCCGGGTGGCAATAACAACACAGTAGGCCAACTTTTCGATATTAAAATAGCGACTCTCAACGGGACTGAGAGCCTTAAAAACATAGTAAACGGGTTTTTGAAGGGTACCGTCCTCCTTGACAAGAGCAGCAGCAACAGCCCGGTCTGAGGCCACTAGATATAGAAATAAAACGTCCCCTATCATGGGGCTAACCAGCAAAGGAGGGCTCGATAGGTAGGCCTTGAGCCCTTTGAAGGCTTGCAAGCACTCCCCCGTCCACTCAAAGGTTTTTTTTTCCCTTTGAGGGTTTTGAAGAAAGGTAGGCTTTTCTCAGCAGATTTGGAAATGAATTTCCCTAGAGCAATTATCCTCCCATTCAGCCTTTGTACCTCTTTGATTGTAGTCGGCTCACTCATGTTGATCAGAGCCTCGATTTTCTCAGGATTTGCTTCGATCCCTCTCTGACTCACCATGAAACCCAAATACTTGCCCGCTTGGACCTTGAAAGTGCATTTGGCGGGGTTAAGCTTCATTGAGTGCTTCTTAACATTCGTGAGAGTTTCCTTCAGATCAGCTAAATGACCGAGAGGACCCGACTTGATTACCATATCGTCAATGTATGCTTCTATATTTCTGCCTATTTGCGAGCTGAAGACTCGGTTTACCATCCTCTGATACATCGAGCTGGCGTTCTTCAACCTAAAAGTCATCATTTCATAATAATAAAGCCCTCCAGAAGCCCTAAAATCAGTCTCTCCTTGTCGCAGTCAGCCATCTTGACTTGATGATATCCTGAATAGGCATCCAGGAAGCTTAGCATCTCAAAACCGGTGATCCCATCTACCATTTTGTCAATTCTCGGTAGTGCGTAGGGATCTTTCGGACATGCCTTGTTTATGTCGGTGAATTCGACGCACATCCGCCATTTTCCATTATGCTTCTTCCCCATTACGTCATTGGCTAACCATGTCGGATATTGAAGCTCCCTGAATATGCCTGCGTCCAAGAGTTTTTTGACTTCGCACTTGATGGCGACCTGTTTTCCCTCAGAGAACTGACGCGTTTTTTGCTGAATTGGTTTGAAGTTAGGATCGACGCTAAGATAGTGTAGTGCGACCTCAGGCTCCACACCCCTCATATCTGTTACCTCTCAGTGAATGCATCCGTGTTTTCCTTCAGTAGTGCGATCAGCTCCGCTCTTTCTGTCTCCGTTGTCTGAGAACCGATCTTTACTCTTTGGTCGGGATACCTTTCGTTCATGATGACCTCGACAAGCTCATCGTTGGCTGTGAAATCTGCCTGATCTCTGACTTGTAGAGTTTCAACCTCTACTATTTTGTTTGTGGCCTCTTGCATCATATTGATCCTACTCGCGCTGAAATCCTTGATTCTGGGTCTTTTGGAGTCAGCCTTATTTTTGGTCATGTACTCAAGAAAAAACCCCGGTCGACTCATGGCGACCCCGATATCATCTCCTACATGAAACTTGACCCTTTGGTGTGGGATAGACACGACCATTTGGAACTTCTTCATAGCCAGGATCCCCAGGATCATGTTATAATAAGGAGGAAGATCGATGACTAAAAAAGTTATTATCTCAGTTCGGCAGGGTTCGTAGTCGCCCAGAGTGATGTTGAGGTCGACCGTGCCTTTGAACCTTACTGTATCATTGGAGAAACCCTCCAACACTCTGAGATAGAGCTTCAGCTTGGCCTCCCCAAATCTGATCTGTTCTAAACAGTCGAAATAGATTATATCGCGGCCTGCCCCGGTGTCGATCATGACTGTATTGACCCCGTGTTGCTCATTGACTCTGACTTTGAGAATTATTCGTATTTCCATGATGCCCTCTACCGTAGTGAGTTCACTCTTGGTGAACATGATTCCTTTTTCTGATTCTCCCAGAACGATCTATTTTTTGAAACCGCAAGTGTTGATTGAATATATCTGCGATTTCAGCTGGCTATTGCTCAGGAGATCCCCGTGAATGAACTGTTCTTCTTTTTGATACACGCGAGGTTGTCGGCCTTTATTCGCGCCAACGTCTTCATCTCGCCTGTACTTGGCCGCAGGCCCTTCCTCGATTAGGCTATCTATCTGCTTACTCAGTGTGAAACATTCGTTAGTGAGATGACCGTGATCCTTATGATACTCGCACCACATTGTTTTATCACGAGTACCAGGCCTGCTCTTCATGGGCCTTGGCCTCTCAAAATGTTCTTGGATCTCAAAGAGGATTTGTGATGGCTTCGTACTGAGCGGGGTGAAATCACTCTCATTAAACTTATATGGTTTATTCTCCTCGTGACCCTTGTTTGAGTCCCGACCTCGCTTCTTTTTTCAATCCTCTCTACGATCCTCTTTCTGTGAGTGTTGCTCCGGTTTGGGTTTTGCCTTTACCGAAGGAGACAGTTCCTCACTCAGCCCAATCATTCTTGCCCTTTCCAACATTTACCTTAGGCCTAATTTGGGTGGCCGTAGGTTGAACTCCATTTTCATTGGACCCCTCGCTATTCCTGTCAGAAAGCAAGTAACGATTGCGTCGTCAGTGGTGTTTCTAGTTTGATCATAGACCTTGACGAACGCTCATAGTTGCCTCTTCCTGATTCATTTTCTCCCATGTAGACCTCATAAAGGTCCTAGATGGTTTTCTTCGGCCTGCTCGCCGATTCAAACTCCTTTACAAACTTTTCAGACAGATTCTCCCAGCTTTCAACCGAACCCCGAGAGAGCCCGTGAACCCAAGAAGCGGCCCTGTCTTGCATACTACCAACCAGGGCAATGCACCAGGCTGATCTGTTTTGGGTTGCTAAGGTGATGCGACCCTGAAAGGCAGTGAGCCAATCGTTCGGACATGTGTTCCTGTTGTAGTAGTTGTAACTGGGATAGATAACCTTTTCTCTCCTTGTTGGAAAGTTGTAAGTGATTCTCCTGGCGTGCACATCTATCCTCGAGATCGGGGCGGCTTTTTCAGCGGGCCTCGACTTTTTTAGCTCTGCGATCTCTTTCCTCATTATTTCTATTTGCTCGATCATGGCGGGATCAACTCCTCACTTGGGTGGGGACGGTTCAGCGGTCCATTCAGACATGTACTTTGAGTCTACATGGTTTCATGATTCCTCTTGTTGGGCTCGCTTTTCTCTTATGATTAAATGAGCACCTCGTCCATCTCTCCCCTCTTGCCTGGGCGTTACGCCTCTTTCCGGGGGACATAGACGGCTCAAGACTTGAGCCTTTTCTTTTTCTTAGACTTTTGAGAATGGATCTGTTGGAAATAATATATGTGTTTTGATGATGATTCGTCACGTAATTAGTAAGATCACTTACAACCCATGATGATGAAGTCATAACTAACTGTTATAGTGCAAAATGAAAGAAGAAGAAAGAAATGGTCTAGAGAAAATGTATAAGTTCTGTCTAGAGTCTGAACCTTGTATAGGTTGTTTCAGACAAGCATTGTAATAAATAGGAACTAGGCGAACAGCTGAGTCATAATAAGCAAACTGAGTATACTTATGGAAAACTGAGGGATCAGACTCAGTTATGAGAAAACTGAAGAAGATGAGTTCGCTGAGGGACACAGACTCAATTGGCTTAGCTAGAAGACTGAAGAACTGAGGGACACAGACTCAGTTATCGAAGACTGAAGAACTGAGGTGGAAAACTCAGTTAGAAGCTGATTAAGTCGTGACTATAAGTCAGGATTCAGGCAAGTCTGTGGTCACCTGAAACTGAACTATAGATCATGTAAAACTGAATAATCTTAAGGACAAAGATTATCAGTTACCAGAAAAAGAAGAAACTGAATGGGGTACTCTGACTCGGTCAATTAAAGTCGGATGTCAAATATATGAGGTACTCTGTTTTGAAGAAGAGTAGAAAACTGAGTTAAGGCCTTGTTAAATTTGAATTGACAATACGACAAAAGGTCATACAGATGAACGTTGGCTAAAAAACAAATGTAACGGATACAAGAGCTAGTGACCATTACATCACCCCTATAAATACACAAAGGAAAAGACTAAAAAGAGAGGGATCTGAACAAGGTTTTTAAAAGCATATATCTAAAGATCCAGATCCAGAAAATCAGATTTCATATCTAGAAAAGGGGAAGCCAACAGAATTGCCTTGAAGATTAAAAAGAAAGATCCAGTAACCCATTAAGAGGGAAAGAGGCATCTTGGAGCTGCAACGTCATATCCAGAAGAAGCAAACAGCTCACTAAATTAATCTCTTGATTAATTCTAAACCTAACCTTTGTGAAAAAGGGTTGGCTGTGCATAGTTTGAGGAGAACAACTCCACCTTTCCGCATACGGTTGCAACTTGGTTGCCACAACTGTTGGTCCAGTCTGCGGACTGTGTTTGTGTTAGTGTTGAGCTGGTGAAGGAGTCATTCCACCTCCAAAAGATCAGTGTGCAGAGTGAAGGGAGCAATCTTACCTTTCTTCATTATGTGTAGACAATGAAACTAGGGTGTCGTGAAGGACTGTCATCAGGCTAGGATTTTGTAACAGTTATCTCAAGATTCTAGTGATACCTCCCACACCACAGGAGAAGGGGAGACGTACGGGATTACACCACCTAGAACTTCTATAAAAAAACTCTGTGTGGGTTTACTTTATGCATTTATGTTTGTGATATGATTGTTGTGTTTATTGCATAATCATGTTATTACTTACTCCACAAACACTAGAAACCGAGTCAGCACAAAACTGATACATAGAAGGTTTAGATCTTTATTGACACATCTATTGCACAAAAGGCTTAATCTTATCCGCTGCAAGTTAATTTAGTTCTCGCATTAGCAAAACTGAATTATCTAACTCCTTGCAAGTTTAAAGGACAGGAACAAAACTGAGTTGAGCATCTGTTTGAGTTTGGGAAAAACTCAGTTCCTGGGGTGCTTCCAGTTTGGGAAAGTTTTTGGTGACAAGTTTATTCACCCCCCCTCTAAACTTGTGTTAGCCTTTCCAAGGGACCAACAATTAGTATCGGAGGAGTTCTTCTATTTGGAAGTGATCCAAATATATCTTACACATCAGTTGTTGATTACCCCTCACTATATCAGTTGTAAAAGCACTTAGTTGAAATAGTTACATCCAGAATTAGATGTTGGCTTATTCACCCCCTGACTAATTGTTTGCTAAATGTATCTGATTTTCAGGATCAAATATTTGAGAGGTTTAATGCTACAAATTCTCAGACAAATACAGAACCTCAACTCAGTGATGATGTGGATAGCAATCTAAATGTATATGTTGACGAATCCAGAGGAATTCCATCACTAAGAAATCTCTCAGAAAAAGAAGAAAAGAAGTTGTTCAAGTAACTGTTGATATTGAAGATTCATTAGAGCAACAAGAGAATGTACAGTCAAACGTTAAAGCTGTAACAAACAATCAAGGAAAGGTACATTTCTCAACTCTGTTATCATCCGCTGAACTCAGTCAGAGAAACTCTGAGCTCGCCAATTTGATAGAAAAACTCACTCTGGAGTTAAAACTAAAAGATATAGAACTTGGCAAAGCAAAAGATTGAAATGAGTTTCTTGAAACTTTGATGTCAAATCTAGCTGAAAGGCTATTATCTAGTAAATTCGACAACAGCAATGATAATTCCCCACTCCTACCCAGTCTTAAGATTTCAAGGAGTATAAACTCTAGACATCAAAATACTGGAAGACCTAGTGGATTACACAAAGAAAATAAATATGATAAATCTAAAGGAATCCTTGTGAAATCAACTAAGGTTGAGCGTAATGGTCTATCTAGAAAAGAGATGAGAAGGGTTAATTCTCTCATCAAAGAAACTGAAGTTTATACTTCAATAACTAATCCAGCCGGACCCAAAAAGATATATGTACCGAAGAAAACTTAAAACTGTTTTGCAGGCTAAGTCAGTTCTCATTTTGCTGAATCCTGAGAAAACTGACTTCTACATAGCAACGAAGCTGAAAAGGCAAAAGCTGATGAAGGGCAAATTGGTCAAAAGCAGAAAACTTTCCAGCTACCATCTGACGCTTGAGCTGACAAGACAAATCACCTAAAGCCACATGTCAATCAAGGAGAAAAAGTAGATGTACTTCCCTGTAATTCTCATTGATTGCGACACGACTCTTATTTGAAAATGATTGAAAGACTCAATCTTGAAAAAATCTTGCTCAAATTCATAATCTTCAAAATTCCCCCAAGAATTCTTAACCTAGATCCATGGAGCGATACAACATTGATGAAGGGATTACACTGAGTCTGGATGACTTCAGTCAAAAATTCTCAAACTCCACTCTATCAACTCGGATTTTAGACAAAATCAAGAAGATTCGAGGACTTGAAAATTTGATTGATACGAAGGTCAATTCTTTGCACCCAGAAAGTATCAAAGATTTCTACAGAAATGCTGTAATCACGAATGATGGAAAGAGTTTCATGACAACAGTTCAAAATAAAATCATTAATGTTGATGAACATTGAAGGATGCAGGTTCTTAGATCTAAGCGAGTTAGATCTACGCGCAGCGGATGGATCACGATTTATATATCACAATACATAATTAAAGGACTTAAACTACTACAAGGGTGTTAAGATCAAGTTACCAATAGTAGGAAGAGAAGCCAAGATCTTCCGATGTGTTCTCCAAACGGCGGTTGGTGGACACCCTTCTTGATACACGAACCTCCTCGATATGCAACACCAAGAAAAACTTGTAGTTTTTCTTTTTTTAAAACCCAAGACAAGAAAACTAATTTTTTCTCTCTTTTTAATGATGATGGCCGAAAATTATTAGTGTCATTTACACTTGGAATAACTCTCCTTTTATAGGAGAGTAAATCCTTGGTCTCCAAGTTTTAATTAATTAAATAATTAATTAATTAAACAAAATAAAAAGATATTTTCCTTATTGAATAATTGTGACATATTATTGACCAATAGGAAACCAAATAACATGTCATACAACTAATCACATAACAAGAATATCTTTTATTTTCCATAACACAAGAAAATTAATTCTTGTGCTAATTAGAGACATAAATGGCGCCACCTTGTAGGGTTTTTAGCCCACATAAAATGTCTTTTATGTGTATTATATTATTTAGCCCAACTAAATAATATCCATGCATATCAATTAATTAGCCCAGCCAATTAATTATCACTGAGGCCCAAATAACATGATTATTAGTCCGAATTACAGAAGCCACATCGGGGACCATGGACCTATAACCAGTAGCTCCAATAATTAATTATTCATCGAACAGAATAAGCACATTAATTATTAATTCCGAGATTACGCCACCATAAACCCGAAACTGAACTCTACCGATTATAGATGTATACTTATACTCAACCCATAGAGTGAATAAGCGTCCATTGATATAATCACTACATACGGATTAACCCTCCATAGATCGTCCATTCTCGAGTGGGAAGTCTCCGTGAACCCGACTCGTAATATCTTATCCTTATTTACCATTAACCCCGATGATCAATTAGTATGCATATCGACTAGTAGCTAATTAGTCAAATGCGAACTCCGGTATCGATCACTTTCTTAGGGCTAACAAATAAGGATTGTCGCTCTCTACTTCCCGTAGGAAGGAATGGATTCCATGTCTCGTGAAAATCGTAACTACTCACTCATCCGGAGATAGTGCCAATGAGAAGTGGCTTGGAACACATATTTAAGTGAACCGTATCTAACACATCAAACACTACCCCGGGACAAGCAAAGACTCGTGATCACCTCAGATTAAGGTTGATCCATATATGATCATCTAATTATTTAATAAGATTCCTCGATTACGGAATTATATCGAGAAATTCAGATTAAATCGGTCTAGTCCTATATGAATGCCATCATATATAAATGCCCCACGTAGGTACCCTCTACCGACAGTCCGGATAAGACTATCACACCCTAAGGTGTTCTGGGCGCATTATTGGTGTTCTAATCAAGAGACCCTAAACTCTGATTATGTTCACCACGGACTAACAATTTAAGCATATCTCCACTAACTCAATCCTCACGTGTAATCCATACACCGAGTTAAGTGGTTACATCTGAGATATACTTAGGGTTTGCAAAGAAGTGTATTACTTTACAAGCACAAAGCAAGTAATAAGGTGAGATAAATTATGTCATTCATTATTAAAAACAATTACACAAATTGTCTTTCAGGCACTACACCTAACAATCTCACACTTGCACGAAATGACAAGCAACGATTGTTTTTTAGAGCACACCATTTCTCATCTTATTCACAACACTCTCCCACTTGCTCTAAAAGCGGATGAGACATATCCATCAATGCCGCACCCTCCAAGCACTCGACTTGGTACATCGATTAGTTAGGTTGTCGACTCGAGACGATCTTTAGGATTGAAACGTTGTCGGTCCGTCCAATCAAAGCGGTACTCTCTCTCAATATGCTTTTGACTTCTTGTGACGAGAAGATCCTTCTAAGCTATCTCTTCACTTGCTTTCACAATGAAGTGATATCGGCTTATCGACACTGGAATTACTCCCGGAAAAAGGAAATTCTAAGCACTATGAGTAAACACCGAGCCCGAGATCAATTTAATGATCATCCTTAATCGACTACAAGTCGAATCATAGTAGTCAACCATATTCAAGTTTGCACTGAATATACAAGCATATGATTCCTCATTCTCTAACGATACTTGAGGACGTACTAAACCGCTACTATTATTTGAATCCAAGATTCAAGCGCAATTGACTCGTTTTAAGTCGACTTGCCCTTATCCCAGAGAGACTCTATCCTATTTTCTCTTTATCCGAAGATTTGGAGAATCATTCCTGAGAGGTAGGGTAGGACTACTCTCGATGAATGCTGCAACCGTATATGCATAATCATCTTATTCAATAAGATAGGTGGGATAGCCAATGACTCATTCTCGTGAATTTGACCAAATCAAATTCTTAGAATATAGTCCAATTCTCTCATCCAGAGAATCTAGGCGCGTCAGTTTCCGACTTCAGATAGCACACACATGTTGTTTCCAACTGTTTCAGTGTTATCATTCATGAACACTAATACTACTACTTTACCAATACTGATACCCAGTCTACAATAGACTTATCAATATCCTGGTCAAGTCCACATATTTTAAAACATGCGACTTTTAATGACCGAGAGGTTCTCTTACATCCACAAAGGACATAAGTCCCGGCAGTCAACCTGCCATTTGTTCTAACCAAGACCCTTCTGTTCCGAATGAATCCAGACTCCGTTTTACGGCAAGAAAGTCTCAGGGAATCAACCCTATTTTCCGCTTTCTAACGAAATCTAGCAAGACTGAGTGGTGAGAGAGTTCTAGGTCTGGTTAACTCTCTACTTTTTAGGGAATCACCCCTAGACCACTCAGCTTTGTGCTGAAAGTTAAACTTTCCTATTCATTCGACTCTTTTCGGCATAGATCCAATTACTCCCACTGGGCCTAAGACACTCAGGTGGTTCTACAAGAGGCTGAACAGAACTGGAGTACCAAAACTCCATTCACAGGGATAAGGTTTTCGAACTAACCTCTCTGATCAGAATCCTATACAGCCCACAAAAAGCCACAGGTTATCAATCACCCCAGCAGACTATAAAGTCCACACAACCATAATGGGTCAATGGTTAAACCATACTCCCACTGCGTTCTGGGTGGATTGACATTCTGATCTAGTAGTATTTATCAGTGTAATCACCAACAACCGATGTTGGACGTGGTCTGATTAAATCAGATAGTAACTACCTTTGGGTAATCAGACTCAAGGTTTAAGGTTGTTACTTATAGATTCTATCGAGAAGGCTTGTGACAGTTCAACCGTCACTTTTCGATCTCAAGAATCTTATAATCAACCTTCACTGCGTCTCATTAATATATTTCACGAACAGTCACAATCTGAACGTATGCGCAAAATCTCGGCCCTACCTTCAAGCATTAAATGCTAAATGCCTACATTTATGGAAGTGGTGTGAACCGAATTCACTCATTATCCATAAATTCACTGGCATCTTCTAGGTAGACTTCTCGGTTTACATAATAATGTTAACCGTTATTTTGCAACCAGGCAAGTCTATGGTTTCTTCCTCAGTGAGAAACATTCCACTAGGAGGCAGGCCGAGCATCAGTCCTAAGACTATGCGATAGCCTATTTCTGAGCATGGAATACTCTATTCTCTGCTAAAATCAGAGACTCCTCCTCGTATTCTTTTGATAAACTAAATCACGTTTCGAGTAGTTATCAGACAAAATGTCACCACTCAAAAACTCCCACTAGCTTGTATATCTCACTAGACCCCGAAGGTCATGGTGAACAAGCTATGTTACCCCTTCAAATCTATTACCCTTTCCCGATTGAAAGGAAACTTAGTCATTGTTCCTTTGAGATAGTGTTCTAGACGGGAGATAGGAATCACCCTTAGCCGATCGTCAGTCTTATCTCTAGGATATATGCACTAATTAATGGATATTGAAATGTCGCTTATCTTAATACGGAAACCTTTTACCTTTAATAGTTTTAGATGTGTTATACTTATTCAGCTTTTCTTAGTGGTTCTGACTTTATCAAACAAAATTCCGAGTCTTGGATTCGTACTACAAATGTCATATTCACTTTCTATGAGGCAACAATATATCGAGTTGAAAGTGAATCCACTTGTTTCAACGAACCGTAAAACGTAAAAATAAATTTTTCTGTGATATTCAAGGATAGAATCCAAATTCATTTCCTTATATCACTCCCACTATTCTAGCTGAAATTACTGCCCGTTGTTACTCTATTAATCGTTAATGCACAACTTCCTTGTTCTTCCAAAGAACTAAGCTATCGAGTCAAGTTACTCGGTTATGAAAGTCGCTAAGGATTCATTGTTTAGTGATCTGAAATCACTTTCCTTATCCTATACTTTCTTTAATTAATATTTCGGTTTAGCCTTAAAACTTTAGTTAAGATGATTAACACTTATAGACATTCTTTCCCATTCTTAACTTTCCTTAAAAGGAAAGCAGTCTTGAACTAGCAGTTCTTTAGAGTAGACACTACTCGTGAAGCGTGGGATGTCTAATGAAAGTGTTACCAGTGGGACTAATTTTCTAATAAATTAGAAAAACATAGGATAAAAGCTCCCACTAGTTTATCGGTTCCAAATACCGCCTAACTAGCGACACTTTAACTTATGATTCTCCAATTTTTCTATTAGAAAATTTCTCGTGTGTAGACACTACACAATTAAAATTCACTAGAAGAATTTTATCGTCCCAATCATCTTTCAAACTAATTACGATGTCTCTCGATCAACACGATTGACAAGAGTGACATCCTTATTTACGTCACTTAAGTCTTGAAGGCTCAAGAGAAATATCTCTTCCAAAAATTAATTGCATTTAAGATTAATAAGCACAACGTTCTAGTTACTTACCACTTTTAGCGAAGTCGTTACTAGTCAATATAAAATATACACTAGCAGTCAAGTACCCTAGAGAGATATATAAATAGTTGTAAATAAAATTGACAGAAAATAAATCCAAATCATACACTACTAATAAATTTTAGGAACATATATAAACTAAGTACTTATAGTCTATCCTACGGTTCCAAGGATTTAATCTAATGCCTCAGTGCCGCCTTAGGGTAGGTCAAAGAGGTTTCGATTAATATTGAAGATCAACTTGAGAATCGAACATCTCATTTGTGATCGTCAATCACCTTTCCTTTTTCAGCCAAGGTATTACCAAAATACCCTTTATGAGTGTGACCCTCTGCTTTGAGATCTTTAGATAGACCCGAGTGTGCCGCCTTAGGGTCGGTCGGTGACTCAGCGAGTACCCAAAATCCTATCCTTTCGGAGACCAAGCCTTGAATTTTGATAGCGGTGAAGGCCTTCCTTAGGGGGCCGAAATCAAAGCCGGCACGAGGGGTCACCATTCTCTCACGTCGCTTGTGTCAACAGTAGAGGCAGTGGGGTCGGCTGTCGCCTCTCCCGCTCCCACTCAATATTTTGAAAAAATGGTGGGTTTACTGATAACGTTTTTTGGACTTGATGTTACATTAAGGAACAATAAATCATAGGCCCGAATGTTGTCGGTTATGTGGGCTAGCCCACCCGACCTATTCGTTAGAACATATGTGGCCGTCGGACGGGTCAAGGCTAGGAGAGCTCCGTTGAGCCGTAGTGGCTCTTCGGATGGCTCAGTATTGCCAGACCCCCGTGCAAACGCCACACGTGGAGGGTGAAATCGATTGAGCCGTAGCTACTGTTGACCACCCAACCGTGGTTAAACCACTTTCGAACCTGTTTGCCCGTGATTATCCAATCCTTAAACATCAAACATTCACGTAGACACTACGGAACAAAAACGTAATCTCGTCTTAGGTAAGGTGGAATTCACCGAGAATCCAACACCTTCACCACGAGGTTTCGGGATTTTACTCCTTATGCTTTCGCAAAGTGGGATTCACCGAGAATCCTTCACCCAACCACGACGATTGAAAAAACCCGTGTTCCTCGGTTTTTACCCTAATTAGTTTCTAATTAATATCAAACAATTAATTAAAACTAATCGTGTGTTTTATACATGCCTAACTAATTCCTCGAATTAATTTCTACATGTATGCATATGGAGTGGAATTCATGATATGATGCATGTCATGGCAATTTTCCAGTTCTACTCATACAATCTACACATGTATACTAGTGCGGAAAATAAACACCGAGATGGACCGTTGGCACCCCCGTAACTAATCTATTCGAAAATAAATTAAAACCCTAATCTGCAGCTGTTGAGAATATTCGACGATCGGCATATCAAACCAACTTGGATCGGGACGAAACTTTCCAGATCTGATCTTCATTCTTCGGACTTCAAGATGGACGGTCGGATCGGAGCTTTGACTTGTCAATCTTTCTCAGTGAGCCGCCCAACTTGCTGCTGAAACAGACTCTTACAGCAGCGCATCATATACTTCCTGAGGCCGATCGGTGATCAATATGAATCCCGATCGTCCTGAAAATTTTATCTCACGTCCAAAACTCCATGATATGCGATCTGACCGATCGGATTTTAATTTGAACGGTCCAATTGTTCCCAGAAAATTGAAGAAGTCACAGTTAGGGTTTCTGTGAATCCTGCGTTTTTCTGTTACAGCAGCCACTTCGCAGCAACGAACGGATACCCAAAAGATCTCTGATCGACACCAAAATTTGTGGGACTGTTCATCAACTTCTAATCTTAATTCTGACCGGATGGATCTTCCTCTTAATGGCTCAAACAACGGAAAAAACGAAAACACTATACAGCTACTAAACAGATCTATTTACAGGAAATTAAACCTGCAATAATAAATAAATTACATAATTTCCTATAATCATATGAACGAATTTTCATCGTTTATATGAGTTTACAATAGATCTAACGGGAAAACGGTGCCAACCCCAATCCATCTCTTCAACCATAGCAATTTAAAAATTATTAATGCATAATAATAAGTAAAATACCACCTACATGCAATTCCACTCCTTTAAATCGTTTAACTACGATTATGATTATATAAATCGTGGAACCTGGCTCCGATACCACATGAAGGATGAAGGTTCTTAGATCTAAGCGAGTTAGATCTACGCGCAGCGGATGGATCACGATTTATATATCACAATACATAATTAAAGGACTTAAACTACTACAAGGGTGTTAAGATCAAGTTACCAATAGTAGGAAGAGAAGCCAAGATCTTCCGATGTGTTCTCCAAACGGCGGTTGGTGGACACCCTTCTTGATACACGAACCTCCTCGATATGCAACACCAAGAAAAACTTGTAGTTTTTCTTTTTCTAAAACCCAAGACAAGAAAAATAATTTTTTCTCTCTTTTTAATGATGATGGCCGAAAATTCTTAGTGTCATTTACACTTGGAATAACTCTCCTTTTATAGGAGAGTAAATCCTTGGTCTCCAAGTTTTAATTAATTAAATAAATAATTAATTAAACAAAATAAAAAGATATTTTCCTTATTGAATAATTGTGACATATTATTGACCAATAGGAAACCAAATAACATGTCATACAACCAATCACATAACAATAATATCTTTTATTTTCCATAACACAAGAAAATTAATTCTTGTGCTAATTAGAGACATAAATGGCGCCACCTTGTAGGGTTTTTAGCCCACATAAAATGTCTTTTATGTGTATTATATTATTTAGCCCAACTAAATAATATCCATGCATATCAATTAATTAGCCCAGCCAATTAATTATCACTGAGGCCCAAATAACAAGATTATTAGTCCGAATTACAGAAGCCACATCGGGGACCATGGACCTATAACCAGTAGCTCCAATAATTAATTATTCATCGAAATGAATAAGCACATTAATTATTAATTCCGGGATTACGCCACCATAATCCCGAAACTGAACTCTACCGATTATAGATGTATACTTATACTCAACCCATAGAGTGAATAAGCGTCCATTGATATAATCACTACATACGGATTAACCCTCCATAGACTGTCCATTCTGAGTGGGAAGTCTCCGTGAACCCGACTCAGAATATCTTATCCTTATTTACCATTAACCCACGATGATCAATTAGTATGCATATCGACTAGTAGCTAATTAGTCAAATGCGAACTCCGGGATCGATCACTTTCTTAGGGCTAACAAATAAGGGGATGTCTCTCTACTTCCAGCGAGGAAGGAATGGATTCCATGTCCGTGAAAATCGTAACTACTCACTCATCCGGAGATAGTGCCAATGAGAAGTGGCTTGGAACACATATTTAAGTGAACCGTAACTAACACATAAAACACTACCCGGGACAAGAAGCACCCTGTGATCACCTCAGGATTAAGGTTGATCCATATATGATCATCTAATTATTTAATAAGATTCCTCGATTACGGAATTATATCGAGAAATTCAGATTAAATCGGTCCAGTCCTATATGAATGCCATCATATATAAATGCCCCACGTAGGTACCCTGCACCGACAGTCCTGATAAGACTATCACACCCTAAGGTGTTCTGGGCGCATTATTGGTGTTTTAATCAAGAGACCCTAAACTCTGATTAAGTTCACCACGGACTAACAATTTAAGCATATCTCCACTAACTCAATCCTCATGTGTAATCCATACACTGAGTTAAGTGGTTACATACAGATATACTTAGGGTTTGCAGAAGTGTATTACTTTACAAGCACAAAGCAAGTAATAAGGTGAGATAAATTCTGTCATTCATTATTAAAAACAATTACACAAATTGTCTTTCGGGCATTACACCTAACAAACATTTGCTTTCCCTAGTATTTGGTTTAGACATATTTGGAGGATCTTCATCTCTCACCTTTGGAAATGAAGAAAAAGGCAAACTTTGGAATATCACAGCACTCAACAAGGACGAGAAGAATTTCATCGGATCCATTTATCAACAAAAACAAGAGTTCGCATTCTTGACAATTCTTCTGACCAAAAATGTTATTCGTCACACCTGGAATCTGTACACTCTGTCAACAGAAAAAATGAAGCTTATCTATGCCATTTGGTTTGAAGAAAGACTGGACTGGAACAAGTTTGTTCTCAAGCAATTGATCAAACAAATTTCAGATGAAAATGTGAAAGCTCAAGGAAGAAAGGCTGTTGGAGAAAAATTCTTATTGAAAAAGGGATTCACTTATCTAGTTCGAAGAATACTAGACTATTTCTCTGTCTCAAAATCCACAGAAACAGAAGTGAAATAGAAATCAGCATTCAGTGGAATAAAGAAAAGGAAAATCGTTGAAGAAGAAATGAGAGAAACTTCAGACTCTAGCTCAAGAAAAACTATAAGTTTGGATGACAGAACCTTGAGGAGACAAAGAAGGATGTGGAACAAACATCTATCAAAGAAAACTGAAACTGAACATACTATTCTAATTGAAAATGATACTGAAGAAAGTGAACAAGATGATACTAAAGAAAGAGATCTTCCGACTGAAATGCATGAAGAATTTACTGAAGAGCAAAGAGAAGCCTTGGAAGATGCTGAATTTTGCGCGACTGAGTATGAGAGAAAATTATCAAGTCATGACTTTCATTTTCATTATCATGAAGCCAGCTCCTCATCTCAAGTTCATGAAGCGTCTACAAGCAAATATGCAACTGAAGGATCTCAGCGCCAATTAACTGAAATTGAAGAAAGATTGGAAGGATTAAAAGAGATCATCGAAAGCCTGATGCAGACTCTACAGCAGAAACTCTACAATTCACATGAATTAATTGGAAAAGAACATTCCTCGGGTCTAAACAAATACTCCAACATCATCACCTTGTGCAAGTTATTTGAAGAAAGCTTCTGCATATCTTCAAACAAGGGGGAAGATAAAACTAAAGGTGATGAAGCTGAAGGTGATGCTGATGCTTACAAATCTGAAGAGGTTTATGCCAAACTGTTGGTTGAAGAATAAGACAGACAAGTAGATGCTGATATACTTGCAATTCAACAAAATGGAGAAGCAGTTGATAATCTGATTGAAGAGCTAATTGCAGAAGAAACTAGAACTGAGGAAGATGACGAAGCCTCAGTTAAAGCTGTGTTGAACATCAGGAAGAAGCTTGCAATTTGTGCCAGATTGAAGAAAAATTTAAAGGTAGATGGAGGCAAAGAGACAAAAACCAAGGGGGAAGATATCCTGAAGCCAAAAGAAAAGAAGATTGATCTTATATCAAAAGAAGAAGTGAAGGTAATGGAGGAGGAGATTAAGGAAATTTTGGTAAAGCTCAAAAACCAAGAAAACGAAGAAGCAAATCGGCTTATCAATGGGTATCTGGATATCAAACCCAGAGATAATGAATCAACAGAAGAAGGAAAAGCACGAAGGCTTCTAGAAACAAAAAAAGCATTTTTCTTGGTGAAAAGATGATGATTTTGGAAAAAAGGAAAATTGTAATGAATCCAGTTATTCAGTTTGCTATGTAATGAACTCAGTTGTTTTTAGTTTGTTATTTTAATTTGTTGTGATTTCTTGAATTATGCCTTTATTATTGCTTTTAGGGAGGGTTATGGTACATCATCAAAAAGGGGGAAATTGTTGGAAATAATATCTGTGTTTTGATGATGATTCGTCACGTAATTAGTAAGATCACTTACAACCCATGATGATGAAGTCATAACTAACTGTTATAGTGCAAAATGAAAGAAGAAGCAAGAAATGGTCTAGAGAAAATGTATAAGTTCTATCTAGAGTCTTAACCTTGTATAGGTTATTTCAGACAAGCATTGTAATAAATAGGAACTAGGCGAACAACTGAGTCATAATAAGAAAACTGAGTATACTTATGAAAAACAGAGAGATCAGATTCAGTTATGAGAAAACTGAAGAAGATGAGTTCGCTGAGGGACACAGACTCAGTTGGCTTATCTAGAAGACTGAAGAACTGAGGGACACAGACTCGGTTATCAAAGACTGAAGAACTGAGGTGGCAAACTCAGTTAGAAGCTGATTAAGTCGTGACTATAAGTCAGGATTCAGGCAAGTCTGTGGTGACTTGAAACTGAACTATCATGTAAAACTGAATAATCTTAAGGACAAAGATTATCGATTACTAAAAGAAGAAATCGAATGGTGTACTCGACTCACCAATTAAAGTCGATGTCAAATATATGAGGTACTCGGTTGTGAAGAAGAGTAGAAAATCGCGAGTTAAGGCCTTGTTAAATTTGAATTGACAATACGACAAAAAGGTCGCATGTGGATGAAGCGTTGGCTAAACAACAAATGTAACGGCTACAAGAGCTAGTGACCGTTACATCACCCCTATAAATACACAACGGAAAACACTAAAGAGAGAGGGATCTGAAAAAGGCTTTTAAAAGCACATATCTAAAGATCCAGATCAAGAAAATCAGATTTCATATCTAGAAAAGGGGAAGCCAACAGAATTGCCTTGAAGATTAAAAATAAAGATCCAGTAACCCATTAAGGGGGAAAAAGGCATCTTGGAGCTGCAACATCATATCCAGAAGAAGCAAACAACTCACTGAATTAATCTCTAGATTAATTCTAAACCTAACCTTTGTGAAAAAGGGTTGGCTGTGCATAATTTGAGGAGAGCAACTCCACCTTTCCTCATATGGTTGCAACTTGGTTGCCACAGCTGTTGGTGCAGTCTGTGGACTGTGTTTGTGTTAGTGGTGAGCTGGTGAAGGAGTCATTCGACCTCCGAAAGATCAGCGTGCAAAGTGAAGGGAGCAATCTTACCTTTCTTCATTATGTGTAGACAGTGAAACTAGGGTGTCGTGAAGGACTTTCATCAGGCTAGGATTTTGTAATAGTTATCTCAAGATTCTAGTGATACCTCCTACACCACAGGAGAAGGTGAGACGTACGGGATTACACCACCCGGAACATCCATAAACAAACTCTGTGTTGGTTTACTTTATGCATTTATGTTTGTGATATGATTGTTTTATTTATTGCATAATCATGCTATTACTTACTCAGCAAACACTAGATATTGAGTCAGCACAAAACTGATACATAGGAGGTTTAGATCTTTATTGACACAGCTATTGCACAAAAGGCTTAATCTTATCCGCTGCAAGTTAATTCAGTTCTCGCATTAGCAAAACTGAATTATCTAACTCCTTGCAAGTTTAAAGGACAGGAACAAAACTGAGCTGAGCATCAGTTTGAGTTTCGGAAAAACTCAGTTCCTTGGGTGCTTCCCGTTTGGGAAAGTTTTTGGTGACAAGTTTATTCACCCCCATCTAAACTTGTGTTAGCCTTTCCAAGGGACCAACAGGATCCTCTTTCTTCGCTTTTCCCATTTTGATTGTCGCGACCAGGCTGAATCGAATTTTGAGCGACTTCCCGATCTGCCCTGTGACCCTTTCGGCCTGACGATTCAACACTTTCTTCAACCTCTATCCATTGAAGCTGACTTTCGCAGCCTCGGTCTGGCACCCTAGGGTTGACCTCTCTCCTAGGGGGATCGCAGCTCGGATCGGTAACGGTGCCCAGCCGAGAGCCACTAGTCGAGAATTGGTTAAGTACATTGTTTCGGCATACTTGGCATATTCTCTCATTTCTGTGACCTCAGGGTCCTCTTGAAATCTGGGTACCATTTTTGGTAACGTCTCTTGGCTTCGCTGAGGTCTAGTCGCCCTGATTGCGGTTTTTTCCCTGCGAGCATCCTCTAAGGCCGCAACAGCCTCTTTAGATCTAGATTTCTGATTCAAGACATTTCTAGCGTCGCCGGCGGCTAGGACCTCTTTCTGTGACCTGTCCCAATCCGCGGTGGGATTATCAAATGTCTCACCTCTGCCCTCAGCGCGGTGTTGATTGGACGTGCCCCCTTTTGTCGGGGTTTGCGGTATTAGTGGTGAACCCTTACTTCCTGCCATCGCAATTTATACGAGCTAGTTTAGCATGAGGATAAGCTCGTTAATCTGGTCTCCACCGACTGTCTGACAATATTTCTGACACCCTTAATTACTTCGTACTTTCTTTGAATTTTGGGGAGCTAATCAGAGATCTTTTTGATAGTGATAGCTTAGATGAGGGAGTGGCCGGAAGTATGAATTTTAAGGGAAAAATGTGATGATTCCAACGCAATAACCCCAGAAATTTGGTATGATTCCTTTTCCTGAAAACACAGACACTAGCAAGTAAACAAAATGGTTTCTTTTTCTGGCAAACAAAGGTGACAGATTGGCTTTTTCTGGCAAAATGGCAAGGTTGGACCTTAAAGATACCGAGAGAGGTGATTTCTCAAACGAAAGCTCTGTATTATTAAGGATTTTTAACACAAAAACGAGCGTAAAGCTCCCAAATTTCTGAAGCTTAACTAAAAACAAGAACTTGAGCGAAGAACACTACGAGTGAGGTGATTTCTCAAACGCAAACTCATGAGTTTTCGTGCAAGCTTTGTCAAAGTTACCTCTTTTGTCTTTCTTTCTGGTTGAGATGTGTTCTGTGACCTCCCCTTTGTTCAAGAATACCTCGGTGTGTCTGAAGAAGCGATGAAGATGATGATCTCTGACCTCGTCGTACGTAGGATTTCTGAGCACTCTTCACGTCTGAAAGTCCGAAAAGCTCGTGTATGTTCCTGGTAACGGAGCCAACTGATAATGCTGAGATTATCACGGTGGCCAAGTGGTAGTTTATTTGGTGGATATCTGGCTAATAATGTGTGTTTGAGTGGTGGAAGGCCGGTGGTGAACGGCGGTGATACAACGGTGTGAATGAAGGCCTTGAGAGTAGTGATTTTGACAGAGTTTTGTCCTCTTTCTTATTTTTTATATATCATCTTAATTACACAAACCCTCCTTTTAAAGGTAGGAGGGAAGTGTTGGACTTATTTTTAAGTTTTAGTGATGAGTGCCAGACTAGCTGGTATAGAGCAAAGGCAAAAAGATGTCTAGATCAAATGTATAGGTTTATTAGAGTTTGATCTTGGATTGGTTTGATCAAAAAAGCACTGTAAATGGTCAGCTAACTAATATCAACAGACCTGTCTATATCAGTAGGGTACCCAGGTCAGTAGACTAGTTAGGAACCTGCTGAAGACTGAAGGCTGAGGGCTCAAACTCGGTTATTGAAGGCTAAGGGATCAAACGTAGTATTTAAAGTCAAGGATATGGAATCAGAATTTAGGGAAGTCTGTGATGACCTAAACTGATTACATATACCTTGTGTACAAGGTCTAAGTTCCACAAGTTAAGTGATGATTGGAACTTAGTTATGTTTGGAGGCCTTAATAAATGATGGGATAAATCTTGGAGGCAACAGAGTGGTTGGTGTTTCAAATGCTTTACTTGTTGAAGAACCTGCTGAGCATACAGATGATCAACAGACTGTAGATTTAGAACAGGAGGTTCAGGCTGCTGAGACTCAGACAGCACCTGAACAAAGGTTGGAACCGGTGGTACAGGTTGCTGAGTTACAAACAGCGCCTGAACAAAGGTTGTAACAGGAGGTACATGTTGCTGAGTCTCAAACAGCACCTGGACAAAGGTTGGAACTATCTTTGAGTTTGGAGGAAACCCCTGCTGTTGTTGTTGATCAGGCTGCTATCGCGGAGCCTACTGGAGACAAGACCACTGTAGGGAAAGATGGTCAGCAGATTGCTGTTATTGATGAGGATGAGCATCTGCTGGACTATGATTACAGTGATGAAGAATTTCAAGTGCCTGAAGAAGAAAATGTTGCTGATGAACCACAACAGGCATTTGTACCCATTTTTGAGGAACCTGCCCTAGATCCTATCTTGGAGGAGTTTCAGGGACCTAACCCTGATGGGAGAGACATGAGCTATGCCATAGTTGTCAGCAGACAAAGGGCACAATACAATGTTGAAGAGCCTGCTGATGAAGCTGCTGGACATATGGCTGGTGGAGTACCAGAAGAGGTTGTGGAAGAATTGAGGGTAGTCAGAAATGACATAACAAGGTTAAGAACTCAACTGGACAGGCAAGAGCAGAGGTTTGAAGACTTGATGAATTTAGTGGAGAATAGAGGAAGAACTACTGAAACTGTTGCTTCCAATATTACCTCCACCCAGTATGCTCTTGATGACCTTGCTCTGGATGTAAAGGGGATCAGACAAGGAAATACAATTAAAAAGAAGTTTCTGAAAGATCAACTTGATGCCATCCACCAGAAACTTGATAAACTTGCAGGGGCTCCCAAGCCTACTGTGATTGAGCCTGCTGGAACACCTCAACCTACTGGATTGGATCCTAAGTTTACTGAGAGGATCAATCTACTGGAGCAAACTATGCAAGAACGGATTACTGCAGTTGATACAAGAATCGAAATTATGGAAGGACAATCGAGTACTCTAGTCACCACACAGAGAGTGTTCATGGCCTGGCTCTTTGTCCCTTTTGTTGATGATGTCAATAAGGGGGAAGAGATCCAAACAACAGTAGCAAAAGAGGCTGCCAGAATTTTTGCAAAGAAAAGCAAAACAGCAGTAGCAAAAGTGGCTGCTAGAATTTTTGCAAAGAAAAGATGGAAAGATGACACTAATGCATTTAGAGAACTCGAATGGCGCACTTCCACTCACTGATGATCTTCTCAGAGAATATAAGAAATTTTACAACTGCAAGAGGAGACCTTATCATGACAAAGGTTTCCATGAGGGACTTAATTCCTTTCTGGGACTTAAGTTTTGGGAAACAAGGGTTAAAGCCTTGAGAGCCGCACATAGAGGTGGAAGAGGTGGTAGAGGTGAAAGGAGTTTACCTACCACCAATGCAAAGCAGTCACTGAATGAATTCAAAGAAGTAGACATGCGTTTAGGCTTTAGAGTACATCAAATCAATCTTACTCTACTTGAAGCATGGAAATGGTGGAAAGAAGTGAATCCTCACATTGATTTCTCTCTTATTGAAAATGAATGGATGAGAGAAATGATTAGAGAGATAAGAGCCTATCAAGTGCAAGTGGAGGAAGCAAGAGAAGAAAGAGAAAGAAGAAACTAGATCAGCATACCTTATCTGCTTTATACTTTTGCTGATTCTAGATTGTAATAACTTTTGAACAAATGATTATAATGAGAGATGACTAAGTTTGTTATATTCTTGTTTTTAATCTTTTTGCTTTGCTGTAAGGAGGGTATTGGCATCATCACCAAAAAGGGGGAAATTGTTGGACTTATTTTTAAGTTTAAGTGATGAGTGCCAGACTAGCTGTTATAGAGCAAAGGCAAAAATATTTCTAGATCAAATGTATAGGTTTATTAGAGTTTGATCTTGGATAGGTTTGATAAAAAAAGCACTGTAAATGGTCAGCTGACTAATATCAGCAGACCTGTCTATATCAGTAGGGTACCTAGGTCAGTAGACCAGTTAGGAACCTGCTGAAGGCGGAAGGCTGAGGGCTCAAACTCAGTTATTGAAGGCTAAGGGATCAAACTTAGTATTTAAAGTCAAGGATATGGAATCAGAATTTAGGGAAGTCCGTGATGACCTAAACTGATTACATCTACCTTGTGTACAAGGTCTAAGTTCCACAAGTTAAGTGATAAATGGAACTTAGTTATGTTTAAATGGTGTAATCTAACTTCATAAATAAAAGTTAGATAAAAGAAGTCAGCTGCATTGTTTCATAAACACAGCAAGATATGGATCAGATGACTGATATGTATATCAGCAGACTTGTGGTCACAGGAACCTGCTGATACATATACTTTGAATTATTCAAAGGCTACATTGGAAGATTACAAAGAAAGGGACAGCTAACAACCTCTGATTTTATCAAACAAATCAATGGTTAAGATTAAATGGACGTTGGGATGATTCAGACCTTTATCCAATGGATACAAGTCAAAGGGTGGATAGATTGTATACTGTCAAAAAGGAATCTGACAGTGTCAGTCCTAGGAACAGTCAGAAAAAGCCAGTCAAATGGGACAAAACTGGAACGACTATGTTTGAATTTCAAACATAAGTCACAAGGATTCCTACTTATAAATAGAGGACTCCTAACTCAGAAACAAGTGATGAAGATTGATGAAAATTAAGAATCTATCTTGAGCTATTAGAATTAAATCGATCAAACACCCTGCTGACCCTACTGAGCAAAAGGCTACTGATCCAGTACAACTGTTCAAGTGTAATCTGCATTCAAGCTACACCAAGTTTACACACTTGAAGACTTCAAGCTGCTGATCATATCATCCTGATCAAGCTGCTGAAAGCTGAATCACTTACCTAATTCAAACTTTCTTTCACAAGGAATCTACTGAAGACAATGAAGCACATCTGTGTGTCAAGGACTGTTGTTTGTGGTGGAGCTGGTGAAGAGGCAATCCTACCCTTCAAGGACCAGTGGAAGACTTTGGAGCAGCAACCCTACCTGTTCCAAGTGTTCTGTTTGTGAAGCCATAGTTATTGGTGAAGGACAAGCAACTTAGGGATTTTTGTAACAGCTACCTCAAGAATGTCTAGTGAATTACCTCCAACATCACAGGAGAAGAGTGGACTGACAGGATTACACCACCTTGAACCACTATAAAATCTGCCTACTTACCTTCTGCATTTATATTCTGCATTTAGTATATCTAGCACATCAATATACTGAATCTAGCAACTGAATCACACACATACACTACTGAGTATCTAATACTTGGTATCATATTTTAACAACAAGTAATAAGGCTTAATTTTTGATATATTCCACACAAGATAAATTCAAGTAAACTCAACGATCGCCAGACTCATCGACCAATGAAGGTGTCAGCGGGTTGCTGAGTTTGTTAACTCCAAAAGTATTAAGTGTTAAGTTTATTCACCCCCCTCTAAACTTAACCAAAGCCTTTTCAAGGGACCAACAATTGGTATCGGAGCGAAAGGCTTCATTCAAGTAATCCTACTTGTTGTGCTTGTGAAAATACTTTGAAAACTTTTTCAAGTCTCTGATTTTCAAAGCTTTGCATCATGGATAACAACCAGTATGCTAGAACAATGTTGATGTGTTCTTTAGATCGTTTTGATGAGTATAAACATCGTATGCAGGCTTATCTAGCTGCAACACATGATGAAATGATGGATGTGCTAATAGATGGACCACTGGAGATTACCAAGTCAGTAACAGTGGGAGATGAGACACATTACATTCCAAAGCCAAAAAGAGAATGGACTGCTGAAGATAGAAAAAGAGCAAACCTCAACAATATTGCTATTGATATTATATACAGATGCTTGGATTGCAATATGTATATGAAGGTGAAGGATTGCAAGACTGCAAAGGAACTTTGGGACAAGTTGCAATTAATCTGTGAAGGCACTGATGCAATAAAAAAGAACAAGATCAGTGTGGAAAAGAAGAAGTTCTAGGAGTTCAAAATGAAACCAAATGAGACCATTGAACAAATGGAATCAAGATTCAATGCCATCATAGATGAACTCACCCTACTGAATGTGAAGTACTCACAAGAAGAAATCAACTCAAAAATCTTGGAAGCATTACCTGCAAAAGAAGTTTGGGAGATGAAGGTGACTGCTATAGAAGAATTGAGGAGTTTGCATGAAGAAGACACCTTCAAATTGTTTTCAGATCTTAAGGCCTATGAATTCAGCAAAAAGCTAGTGCCTGAGACTAAAAAATAAGAACCAAAGACCACTGCATTGGCTGCTTCACATCAAGTAGAGACATCAGGAGCTCAAGATGATCTACTGGATGAGATGCAAGAGTAGATTGCCCTACTGAGCAAGAAAATCAGAATGATGAAAACAGGAAAGGGTTCTCTAAGGAATTTCACAAAGCAATTCAGTGAAAAGAAAAAGGAGGAATCAAATAAAGATAATGATTACTTGTGCTATTATTGCAAGAAACCAGGACACTTCAAACCTGATTGTCTTGAATTAAAATAGAAAAAAGAACCTGATTATCTGTGCTTCAATTGCAAGAAGCCTTTACATTTTAGATCTGATTGTCCAGACCTACTGAAGTCCAAGAGTCAACAAAGAAGATCTGGCAAGAAAGCTATGGTTGCTGAAGATGAATCAGGATATGAAGTAGAATCAGAAAAAGGAAATGAATCAGATGATACTGCACTGGTTGCTGAGATGAAGGATTATGCTTTAATGGCAAATATGGATGAAACAGAGGAGGTATACAATTCTGTATCAATAAACACTCCTGTTGGAAGTGATTGTGAATCAACTTGTGGTTCAAATCCAAAAAATTCTGACAATGAAGAAACTTTGGATGCCATCCTTAATCAACTGAGGATAATACAATCTGGGTATGAGATTATGAAGGCTGAAAAAGAAGCTCTTCAATCAGAAGTTGAAAGGTTAAATGCTGAATTAAGAATTCTCAAGGGTAAGGAAAAAGAAGTTGGACAGAATCAGCATAAGCCTGTTGAACATTCAGTAGCTGTTGAATCTGCTGAACCATCTTGTTCCTCCATTGAATTCAAATCTGGAAAGCCTTATGGTTATCGAACAGGGCTTGGATTTGGAACTCAACAATCCAATAAGAATGGATCTAGTAAGGTCACTGAACCTAGTACCAGAATTGGTCCTAAGTTTGTGCCTACACAAGATCCAACTCCCAAAAAGGTTGCTGAGGCAGTAAAGCCTACTGAGAAAACTTCAAGGAAGCAAAATCAGAAGTCAAGGAAGTCAACAGCTCCTAATAAAAAGAATAAATCTAAAAATAGGACTGCTGTGCCTTCTAGACCTGGTGATAGCAGACCTGCTACCAAGTCTGCTGGACCACAAAAAAGGGAAAAACCAGAAATATTCCAAGGATAAGAATCCTAAATCCAAAAATGCTAGTCATTCAAGGGACACTTATCTCAGGGGGAAAGGTAGATTATTCCCTATTGATGGTGATTGGAATGTTCCTGCACCTACTGCTAGAAACAACAGATATAACCATGCTGCTAGGGTAAAACCTAAGCAATGGAATCGGCAGAGGGCTCAGTAGAGGACTTATACAAGACCTCAGCAGGGACCTCAGCAGACTCCATATTAAAGGGCTGTTCCTAACAGACAGCAAACCTATGGTTATCCTAGTGCTTCTAACAAAAGAAATCACTTTAAACAACTTTATATTCCAAAAGGCCAGAAAGCATATGTGAATCCTACACAACCAACTGTTAGACCTTATGGATGTGTAGAATACATGTATGAACCAAAGTATGAAACCTTTCAAAGAAGACCTTGTGGAAACTTGCCAAGGGTCATGCTTACCACTGACCATTATGGACCCAAACAAGTTTGGTACCTAAAATGCATTAACTTTGTTTTGTAAGGTGTATGGTACTTTGACAGTGGATGTTTAAGACATATGACAAAGAATAAGCACTGTTTAACAAATTTTGTGGCAAAGGATGGTCTAAGAGTGAACTTTGTCAACAAGAGCACACCAGGATACACAAGAGGATATGGAACACTTGTGAGAAATGGATTAACAATCAGGAATGTTGCATATGTGGAAGGACTGGACTACAACCTACTGAGCACTGGACAGTTTTGTGACATGGGATACAAGGTCACTTTTGACAAAAACACAGGTTTTGTCATTAGTGAAATAAGTGATCAAGTTGTATTGGCTGGAAGAAGACAACAAAACATGTATGTTGTGGATTGGTCTACTGCTGTTCCAGAAACATGCTTGATTGTGCATACCAAGTCAGAACTTAATTGGTTATGGCATAAGAAGTTGAATCATCTAAATTTTGATGATATCAATCAGTTGGTGAAGAAGAAACTGATGATTGGTTTGCCTGAGATCACACTCAAGAAGGATGCTATTTGTGATGCCTGTCAGCAAGGTAAACAGACAAAGTCAAGCTTCAAGTCAAAGACTAAACAATCAACAAAAAAAGTTTTGGAGCTGATGCACATGGATCTATTTGGACCAGTAACACCAACAAGTGTAACAGGAAAGAAGTACACTTTAGTAGTTGTGGATTATTATTCAAGATACACTTGGGTGATATTCATGAACAAGAAAAGTGAAACACTTCAAAAGATGCCTGAACTTTTGAAGAGATTGCAAAATGAGAAAAGTTTGACAGTGGTGAAAATCAGATCAGATAAGGGTACTGAATTTCTCAATAAAGTTGTAAGAGAATATTGTGAACATAATGGTGTACTACATCAATTGGCTGCTGCTGGTACACCTCAGCAAAATAGGGTTGCTGAAAGATGAAATAGAACTCTAAAAGAAGTAGGAAGAACTATGATTTGTGAAGCATTCTTTGCTGAAAGATATTGGGTCAAAAGCGATTAATACAAAGCATGCTACACACAAAACAGAACCTCAGTGAACAAGAAGCTGCTGAAGACACCTTATGAGATTTGGAATGGAAGAAAACCTAATATATCTTATTTCCATCCATTTGGAAGCAAGTGTTTTATCTTGAATCATAAGGAACAATTGAAGACATTCCAACCAAAATCAGATGAAGGAATCTTCTTGGAATACTCTTCTGTCAGCAAAGCATTCAGGGTACTGAATAAAAGGACACTGAAACATGAAGAAACAATACATGTTGTGTTTGATGAACCTAAGTTCACTAGAATGGAAGATGAAGCTTCTGAACCTGCTAAGAATTAACAAGTCACTGATCCAGAATGTGTTGAAGTTTTGGAAAGGTTCAATGACTTAAATATTTCTGATTCTGCCCCTGCTGGTAACACTACTAATGCAACAACTGAAGCAGTTCAAGGATCCGCTGAACCCCTTGTTGAAAAAGCAACAGTAGACCCTACTGAAGATGATGTTCCTGAGAATCAATCCAACCAGAATCCACAATGGATAAAAGATCACCCTGCTAAACAAGTTATTGGCAATATTCAGCAAGGTGTGAGGACTAGAAGACAATTAGAAGCAATGTTCACATGTTTTCTATCTCAAATGGAACCTAAAGTTGTTGAAGAAGCAATTTCAGATCCAGATTGGATAATTGCTATGCAAGAAGAATTGAATGAATTTGAAAGAAATCAAGTTTGGACACTAGTGGAAAGGCCTAATCATGGAAACATAATTGGAACAAAATGGGTATACAGAAAAAAATTGGATGAATCTGGTACCATTGTGAGGAATAAGGCCAGACTAGTAGCAAAAGGCTATTCTCAAGCAGAAGGAATAGATTTTGATGAAACATATGCCTTTGTTGCAAGATTGGATGCTATCAGATTATTTTTGGCATATGCTGCTTATAAAAACTTCAAGGTATACCAGATGGATGTCAAAAGTGCATTTTTGAATGGAATTCTGGAAGAGGAGGTCTATGTTCAGCAACCTCCTAGATTTGAAGTTAAAGATCAAGAAGATAAATTGTATAGACTCAATAAAGCACTTTATGGTTTGAAACAAGCACCAAGAGCATGGTATGAGACTCTATCTCAATTCTTGGTGGACAATGGTTTTACCAAAGGTACCATTGACAAGACTCTCTTTAGAATCAATGAAGGAAACAGCACCCTGCTGGTACAGATTTATGTGGATGACATAATATTTGGTTCTGAAATTGAATTACTATGTGAGAAGTTTGCAAATCTGATGAAAAGTAAATTCCAAATGAGTATGATGGGATAAATGAACTTTTTTTTGGGATTGCAAGTCAAACAGATGAAAGATGGAATCTTCATTCATCAAACAAAGTATACCAAGGAGCTACTGAAGAAATTTGGTATGGAAAACAGCACCAAGGTATCTACTCCTATGAGTACAAATATTAGATTGGATGAAGACAAAGAAGGCAAAGATGTTGATCAGACCTTATACAGAAGGATGATAGGCAGTCTGCTGTACCTTATTGCCAGCAGACCTGATATATCCTTTGTTGTAGGTGTTTGTGCAAGATTTCAATCAAAACATAAAGAAAGTCATTTAGCTGCAGTAAATAGAGTTCTCAAGTATCTAAAAGAGACTTTGGGAGTAGGGATATGGTATTATAAAGATGGAAGCTTCAAAGTTATATCCTACTCAGATTCTGATTATGCTGGATGCAAGATTGATAGAAAAAGCACCACAGAACACAATCGTTAATGGGAAATAGTGGTTTCTGGTTTAGCAAGAAACATAATTCTATATCAACTTCACTTTCTTTGAAAAGTTGAATATATTCTTTCGCTAGAAATTTGTTGTGCACAAATACTGTGGTTAAGACAACAACTAAGGGATTATGGAATTGAAGAAAGAGAAATTCCTATAATGTGTGACAACACAAGTGCAATTGCAATCACAGAAAACCCTGTTTTGCACTCAAGAACCAAGCATTTTGATGTGAGACATCACTTCATAAGAGATCATATTGAAAAGAAGGATGTGGTGGTTCTGTATATCCCCACTGAAGATCAACTTCCTGATATTTTCACTAAACCATTAGATAGTGAAAGATTTTCTAAACTAAGGACTGAACTTGGAATTATAAAAGTTTACTTATACATCTTTGATCTGTAGTGTACTGGAATTCACCAATGGGATTAGTCTTTGCTATGTTGGGTGAGATCACTTAGCAGACTAGTCATTGGTATCAACAATTCCATGTACTCATTTATGTTTGGACAATTGAGCAAATGAAGTTGCCAAGGGGATTGGTCTTTGTCCTGTTGGGTGAGCTCACTTGACAGATCAGTCATTGGTATTAAACTTCATCTTGTATTATCAATTGAACAAAACAAGGAGGAATAGAAGATCAGTAGAGTAACCCTATCATCAGGCTGCTGAGGCATATTTGTCATCAGGCTGCTGAGCCAAGGCTGCTGAAGGAAACTTTACTCAGTCAAACTTACATAAGTCAAAAAGCAAATGGCGGGATATTTATTCTATCTTTGTAACCATAGTTACACGATCTAACAGTTACAAAACGTTATGGAAAAGTAATGGGCCACGTGTCAAGACAACATTCACTCAGATTTAATCGTGGTTAATACCACAATACGTGCTCTGACAGTTACAACTACCCTCTGTCTACATAAACAGACCTATACATAGAGGATACTTACAAATCTCGAATTGCTTTTTCTCTGCAGATTTCTTGTGTGAACACAGATTTGAAAGCTTTCTTCTTCATCTTATTCACTCAAAATGGCAAACAAAGATAATGTTCATATTGGCACCAGTCAAAGTGTAAGAGGCTATGTGATTGACTGTCACTCTACTGAACTGGCCATTAATATAGGAAGAAGAATCAGACGGTATGCTGGTTTGGAGAACATTATCAATAGAAGACTGGAAAGGATTTCTTATATCATTGTTTTGGAGTTCTGGAAGAATATTGTTATACACGAAGGTAGAGAGGCCTTCACTACAACTGTTAATGGAAGAGAAATTGAAATTTCCTCAGACCTATTGAGAGAGGTATTTCATTTTGCACCTGGAAATAATGCCCCCACCAATCCAGAGGCAATGAATCTACCAAGGATTCAGTTTGTGGATGCAATAAAGACAAATAAGAAAATTGCATCAAATCTTGGCATTAATATGAAGCATATTGGTTATGAGTATAACCTGCTGAGCAAATTGGTTACCAAGACCATTTTGGGATTCGTTGGGAGTCTAGACACACTGTCTGGACCTAAAATAGGTATGCTAATCATCATCTGCAGAAGTATGAAATTTGATTGGGCTGGATTCTTTATATACTACATGAAGAATGTGTTTATTGACGAAAGAGATGGTATAAGGAAGTCCAAGGTCAAGCCCTTAGGTCTACTGATTTAGACCTTGTTGAATAATTTTCAGATACCTGATATTTCATCTGAAAAGATTAACCAATCCAGATACAAGCCAGAAGTTGCTACTCTTATTCCTGGTTTGGATGATGATGAAGATGTGGATGCTGTGGCTACACAAAGTGATGATGATGATGGGCGATGATGATTCGGTGGTGGAGATTAAGGAAGTTGCTAAGTCTGCTGCACCCAAGAAGACTGTTGAGAAGAGAAAGGCTGCTGATACAAGAAAAATAATAGAAATGTTAAAGCCTAAGAAGACTAGAAAACAAACAGCAGAGACTGATGAGTCTCATTGAGGTCTAGTGAAATTGAGGTTCTGACCTCTTTGCCAGAAGTTGCAAAGAAGAAGATCATTCTTTGAAATCTTAAAGGAGCAACAGAAGGAAGCCAGTAGAAAGAGAAAAGCTGCTGAAGTTGAAGAAGAGCAACTTTCCAAAAGAATGAAAGAGATTGCCAAGAAAAAGAAACATGGCAAAGGGAAACAATTACGGACTCTGGAGGCTCAGAGGGAAAAAGAAGAAGCATAGGCTATTGAGGCTGAACCTTTAACAATTATTAAGCCTACTGAGATAGTAGAGGTTGTTGTTGAGAAACCTACTGAAGAATCACAGATATCACGCACTGAGCCCTCTTGTAGAAGTTGCCGATTCCTCCATTTGTAAAGGCTGCTTGAGCCCTCTGAAGGCAAGCCGCACAAGTTGTTGTTGAGAAACTTGGTGAAGAGCCACAAAAACAATCTCTGAGTGCCTTTCTTTGTGGAAGTTGAAACATTGGTACAAGACCCTGCAAATTTTGCAAGAAGTCAGGGGGAAGAGCAATATGCTGCTAACCCTGATGATGAGCATTTTAGTCAGGGGAACCAAGTGTTGTATAGATTGATGTAGTAGGCAATAATGTACAATCTGAGCAACCTACTGACCTAGATGCATCTGTTGAAGAAACTATGACTCTGCTGGTTGAGACCTTTGGAGGTCAGCAGAGTGGACAGACAGCTCCTAGAAATCCAACCATGCCCTTTGAAAGAAAAGAGAAAAAGAAGAAAGAAGGGTATGTTGATCCCAAGCTCCAGCTGGTAGCTGATTACTTTCAGTGGAAGTTTGGTTTTTATAAAAGACAAAAGACAGCTGCAGAACCAATGACAGATTTTGAGGAGTGGGCTTTTGAGAAATTAGGAGTGGAGAATCTGCTGTATTAGGTTGATACCTCTCTGTTGGAAGCTAAATTGATGGATCTCCTTGATCAACAAAAGAAGGAAGATGGTATCAAGTTCAGAGATCCTAGGGATGAATCAGACAGTGATGATTTATCATCTGATTCTGGTGATGATAATCCCTTTGGTCCAGGAGGAGTCAGTGGGACTGCTCTATTAAATGAACCAAGTGTACAACAGTCCATTGATACTGGTAGGTCTGCTGAGGGCCAGCAGACTGGACAAATGAATAAAGATGTGGAAAATCTCACCATAGATTGTTTGGAGGCCTTAATAAATGATGGGATAAATCTTGGAGGCAACAGAGTGGTTGGTGTTTCAAATGCTTTACTTGTTGAAGAACCTGCTGAGCATACAGATGATCAACAGACTGTAGATTTAGAACAGGAGGTTCAGGCTGCTGAGACTCAGACAGCACCTGAACAAAGGTTGGAACCGGTGGTACAGGTTGCTGAGTTACAAACAGCACCTGAACAAAGGTTGTAACAGGAGGTACATGTTGCTGAGTCTCAAACAGCACCTGGACAAAGGTTGGAACTATCTTTGAGTTTGGAGGAAACCCCTGCTGTTGTTGTTGATCAGGCTGCTATCGCGGAGCCTACTGGAGACAAGACCACTGTAGGGAAAGATGGTCAGCAGATTGCTGTTATTGATGAGGATGAGCATCTGCTGGACTATGATTACAGTGATGAAGAATTTCAAGTGCCTGAAGAAGAAAATGTTGCTGATGAACCACAACAGGCATTTGTACCCATTTTTGAGGAACCTGCCCTAGATCCTATCTTGGAGGAGTTTCAGGGACCTAACCCTGATGGGAGAGACATGAGCTATGCCATAGTTGTCAGCAGACAAAGGGCACAATACAATGTTGAAGAGCCTCGCTTGATGAAGCTCTTTGGACATATGGTGGTGGAGTACTGAGCAGGTTGTGGAAGAATTGAGGGTAGTCAGAAATGACATAACAAGGTTAAGAACTCAACTGGACAGGCAAGAGCAGAGGTTTGAAGACTTGATGAATTTAGTGGAGAATAGAGGAAGAACTACTGAAACTGTTGCTTCCAATATTACCTCCACCCAGTATGCTCTTGATGACCTTGCTCTGGATGTAAAGGGGATCAGACAAGGAAATACAATTAAGGAGAAGTTTCTGAAAGATCAACTTGATGCCATCCACCAGAAACTTGATAAACTTGCAGGGGCTCCCAAGCTCATTGTGGATCGAGCTGGCTGGAACACCTCAACCTACTGGATTGGATCCTAAGTTTACTGAGAGGATCAATCTACTGGAGCAAACTATGCAAGAACGGATTACTGCAGTTGATACAAGAACTGAAATTATGGAAGGACAACTGAGTACTCTAGTCACCACACAGGAGAGTGTTCATGGCCTGCTGTCCCGTTTTGTTGATGATGTCAATAAGGGGGAAGAGATCCAAACAACAGTAGCAAAAGAGGCTGCCAGAATTTTTGCAAAGAAAAGCAAAACAGCAGTAGCAAAAGTGGCTGCTAGAATTTTTGCAAAGAAAAGATGGAAAGATGACACTAATGCATTTAGAGAACCTGAACATGGCAGACTTCCACTCACTGATGATCTTCTCAGAGAATATAAGAAATTTTACAACAGCAAGAGGAGACCTTATCATGACAAAGGTTTCCATGAGGGACTTAATTCCTTTCTGGGACTTAAGTTTTAGGAAACAAGGGTTAAAGCCTTGAGAGCCGCACATAGAGGTGGAAGAGGTGGTAGAGGTGAAAGGAGTTTACCTACCACCAATGCAAAGCAGTCACTGAATGAATTCAAAGAAGTAGACATGCGTTTAGGCTTTAGAGTACATCAAATCAATCTTACTCTACTTGAAGCATGGAAATGGTGGAAAGAAGTGAATCCTCACATTGATTTCTCTCTTATTGAAAATGAATGATGAGAGAAATGATTAGAGAGATAAGAGCCTATCAAGTGCAAGTGGAGAAAGCAAGAGAAGAAAGAGAAAGAAGAAACTAGATCAGCATACCTTATCTGCTTTATACTTTTGCTGATTCTAGATTGTAATAACTTTTGAACAAATGATTATAATGAGAGATGACTAAGTTTGTTATATTCTTGTTTTTAATCTTTTGCTTTCTTTGTAAGGAGGGTATTGGCATCATCACCAAAAAGGGAAATTGTTGGACTTATTTTTAAGTTTAAGTGATGAGTGCCAGACTAGCTGTTATAGAGCAAAGGCAAAAATATTTCTAGATCAAATGTATAGGTTTATTAGAGTTTGATCTTGGATAGGTTTGATAAAAAAGATCAGTAAATGGTCGGTGACTAATATCGTGAGACTGCCTATATCGATAGGGTACCTAGGTCGAGAGACCAGATTAGGAACTCTTTGAAGGCGGAAAGGTGAGGCTCAAACTCGGTTATTGAAGGCTAAGGGATCAAACTTAGTATTTAAAGTCAAGGATATGGAATCAGAATTTAGGGAAGTCCGTGATGACCTAAACTGATTACATCTACCTTGTGTACAAGGTCTAAGTTCCACAAGTTAAGTGATAAATGGAACTTAGTTATGTTTAAATGGTGTAATCTAACTTCATAAATAAAAGTTAGATAAAAGAAGTCAGCTGCATTGTTTCATAAACACAGCAAGATATGGATCAGCTGACTGATATGTATATCAGCAGACTTATGGTCACAGGAACCTGCTGATACATATACTTTGAATTATTCAAAGGCTACATTGGAAGATTACAAAGAAAGGGACAGCTAACAACCTCTGATTTTATCAAACAAATCAATGTTTAAGATTAAAGGTACATTGGGATGATTCAGACCTTTATCCAAAGGATACAAGTCAAAGGGTGGACAGACTGTATACTGTCAAAAAGGAATCTGACAGTGTTAGTCCTAGGATCAGTCAGAAAAAGCAAGTCAAATGGGACAAAACTGAAACGGCTATGTTTGAATTTCAAACATAAGTCACATGGATTCCTACCAATAAATAGAGGACTCCTAACTCAGATACAAGTGATGAAGATTGATGAAAATTAAGAATCTATCTTGAGCTATTAGAAATAAATCGATCAAACACCGTGCGGACCCTACTAAGCATAAGGCTACTGATCCAGTACAACTCTTCAAGTGTAATCTGCATTCAAGCTACACCAAGTTTACACACTTGAAGACTTCAACCTGCTGATCATATCATCCTAATCAAGCTGATGAAAGCTGAATCACTTACCTGATTCAAACTTTCTTTCACAAGGAATCTACTGAAGACAGTGAAGCACATATGTTTGTCAAGGACTGTTGTTTGTGGTGGAGCTGGTGAAGAGGCAATCCTACCCTTCAAGGACAGTGGAAGACTTTGGAGCAAACAATCCTACCTGCTCCAGTGTTGTTGTGAAGCCATAGTTATTGGTGAAGGGCATGCAACTTAGGGATTTTTGTAACAGCTACCTCAAGAATCTCTAGTGAATTACCTCCAACATCATAGGAGAAGAGTGGACTGACATGATTACACTTACCTTCTGCATTTATATTTTGCATTTAGTATATCTAGCATATCAATCTACTGAATCTAGCAACTGAATCACACACATACACTACTGAGTATCTAATACTTGGTATCATATTTTAACAACAAGTAATAAGGCTTAATTTTTGATATATATATTCCATTTGCACAAATTCAAGAAACTCAACAAATCGACAAACTATCGAGTATCGGCGGACTCATCGACCGGTCACCAAGCTCATGAAGTTGATGAGTTTGTTAACTCCAAAATTTTTAAGTGTTAAGTTTATTCACCCCCCCCCCCCTCTAAACTTAACCAAAGCCTTTTGAAGGGACCAACAGGAAGCTTAGAGCTTAAGCAAAGACAAGTTGATCAAATATCTTAAAGACAAGTAGACTAAATATCTTGGCGGCGCGGCTATGTGGTCGCCTCGATCGCTATCTACCTGGTCGCCTGCTTCTTGCCTTGTCAGCTCTCTGCTTCTCCCTCCAAAGGCTTATGCGGTCTCTTATAGACCTCTTTTGGGATCACCGATCGACCCCCTGAGCTTCTAGTGACCTTTTAGGTTTGAATGCTCTTGGCGGGGACGCTGACTTTAGCGACCTCAGTTGATTGCTGCTGCGGACGTTATGGCCGCGGATCTTTCCTTATCCATTCTGATGGCTAGATAGGCTTTATCCGGTGGCTCATAGGTGGCGGTGCTATTTTAGGCATATCAGTACCCTTGACTACTTTCCAATTGAGCTTGTTAGTTTCACACATTGTACGATACTGTGAGGTACTGTTAAGATGTGACTTACCTTATGGTGTCGTATTTTACGAGTTGTTCGGAAAAAGAATTGTAACAATGTATCGGTTTTGGCTATTGATCGAAATTGTGATGTATAGTACATTTCTATTTTGTAATTTTGCTTCTGTATATTTCTTTTATCTTAAAAATTATAGTGTTGTGTTGATATAAGTCCAAATTGGACTAAAGGTATTGTATAGTATGAAGTTGAAATTAGGGTTTGGTTTTCGGAAATGTAAATAGTCGAAGAAGATTGAAGTTGAAGTTATAACTGAGTTTAGTGTATATATCTCAGTTAAACCTCTCTTGCACCGTTTGTTTCTTTTTATCATAAATATCATTTCGATTACCACGTCCCTAGCCTAACATTATAACCATGCACGCTAGTCCTGCTCAACCATACTAGACGGCGATAGACCTCGCTTAGTGGAGATGTTTACAACGTATAAGCCAATGGTGTAACCCTTGTATGTTACACACCTATAATCCGAACCGGTCATTATTAGTTTATCTCGAAGAAGATATTTACACACACACCCCTTTTTTTTAGAATACCCCTTGTCTTTCCAAAACAAGATATAACAAAATCACTTTGGATTCATGTTTTTACTATTGTCTAACATATATGATACAAGAGACTCGATATAGAGTAACATTGTCGACTCTAGTTCTGTTTGAAACACTCAATTTTTCTCAGGGGCAAGCAAATGCTAAGTAGGGGTAGTTTATGAGAGTCAAATCGAATCTATTTTCCTATGTGTTTTATACCCCGTATTGACTTGTGTTACTTAATTCTGTGGATATTTTGTTTGGTTTCGACGTACTTTGCACCATCTCGATATTTACAAGATCTAGGACATATAGTCCGAGATTCTCATCATTTTTCGGTGTATTTGTCATACTCTCGGTCACCCTAGTGTGCCGTAGAGGTTATACGAGGTATCGTTTGTGGTATTTTTCAAGAACTAGATGTACGAGATACTCGAAAAACGCGATTTAGAGCTTTGGAATGGTGAAAAGTTAAATTTTGGAAGAAAAGCTTGAAGGCGCACTCCAATTAAAAAAAGGCCCTCGCCTATGGGAACTAGGAATCAAGGAATTTTGTCTCTGATGATGGGTGCACGTCCATGGCACTGTAGGCCCGCGCCTATAGGAACAGAGAGTTTAAAAGATTTTGCCCGGTAGACAGGGGCACACATTTGGAGCTAGGCTCGGGCCCATGGAAAAACCTTGAAACCCTAGATCTGGATTAATTTATTGGGTCAGACGCACACGTGTAATCATGGGCGCGCGCCTACAGTGCCTTATGCCACTTTGCACTTGCCCCACTATAAAAGGGATTTTGAGTGGAATTACATGATCATCTTCTTCTCCATCGAGTTCAATACCCTGTAAAGTGGCTTTTCATCTTCCAAACACCATCCCAATAGGTTGTAAGCTAGTTTAACATCTTTCTTGTTGAATCAAGCTTGGATCGATGCTCATTACGGAATTTTAGAGCTAATTTGTAGATTACTTTCGGTTTTCATCCAAGTGATTGTTTCCCCTTAGTTCATAATAAGAGGTATTTCTTTTCTCTATCTTATGATTTCATGTTATGTTCTTTGATGAATTCTTGTGATTTTGTAGTTAGAATAAGAAGCTAATCACTTAATATCCGAGTTATGCGATAATTTTCGAAATCGAACCCTAGCTTGTGTATGTGGTGTTCTTGATGTGTTAAATGCTATATTTCACAGACACGGACACAGATACGATGCATGACACGCCACGGACACGGCGATATGGCTAATTCCAAAAATTAAGGACACGATATTTTACGACACGTTATATATATATATATATATATATATATATATATATATATATATATATATATATATATATATATATATATATATATATATACATACATACATATGTATATTATATGATGTAAATAAGATTCAATTTATCAAAAAAAATATTCGTAAAAATCTAGAGAAAATAAAATAGGTAATACGTAAACTCTATGTATATCTAAAATAAACATTCGACCTTTATACGGTGCAAAAAGAAATAGTGATTGACCTTCGAAATACTACAATTTGTTAAAATGATTGTTTATCAACAAGAAAAATATAAACTTAATACGGCGTACTATTTAGTAAATTATTACAGAAATAGAAATCGTGTATTTCAACGTTTCCATTGAAGAAAACTTAAATAAAGAAAAAAAATTAGGTTCAGGAATGTCGGGGCCGTGTCGGAGAGTGTTGACAGCGTGTCGGAGGCGTGTCTGATATTAAAATATTAAATAATATTATTTTAATAAGCCGACATGTGTCGGAACATGTCGGTCGCGTGTCGTGTTGGAAATGTGTTGGACACGACGCACGGAGCCCAGAATGAAGTGTCGGTGCATCATAGGTTAAATGGTAGTTCTTGATGTTATAGTAGTTCTAGGACTTATGCTTGATAACGTTCATTGAATTTGCGACTTGAAAGTCATATTAAACGTATCATCTTTATAAATGTATTTTGCGAGAGGCTACGAGAATCGGGGTTCTTGAATCACCGTGTAAAATCGACTGAGTTGTTTAGATTCGGTTTCGTGTGTGAGGTTTATATCAATGTTGTTGAGCATTTCATCGAGCGTAGACCGTGTTAGGTTAGTTAAATCCGGTCAGTGGACTGTTGAATCTAACATAGGAGGGCATGTTATTGAATAATGTCTATTCTTGGAAATAGGAGACGACACCTTACGAATAATATCGAGAATGTTTAGGTAGTTCTAGAACACTTCCGGACTTAGCTAGGGTTTGCGAGTAGTCGATTGGATCATTTCTCGGCTATTCATTTTAATCGTTTAAAACTCCAGTTGTAGGATTAGACTTGTTAGTTTATTAACCTTCCCAAACACTACGTTGATCTAAACTCAAGATGATGCTAGCTTCGGTACTTAGCTAGATTCCCTATAGGATTATGACATTGATCGCCTGTTTATACTATAACTGACTCGGTACTTGGCCGATCAAAATTGGTATGATATAAAATGGCAATCAATTAGTATAGCCATTGATGAATGGCAACAATTACAATCCTTGGAAGATGTCAATGAAGATGGTGTTAATCACCAAGAACAAACATGACTTCACAATTAAAAGGCCAGAAGCAAATTCAACAGATTTTCAGGCTTGGAGGCAGTGTGATATTATTGTGAGATCTTGGATCTTGAACTCCGTTGAAAACAAAATTGAACAGAATTTAATGTACTTCAAAAGTGCCCAAGCAGTTTGGAAAAATATAGCTGATAGATTTTCTAATGTTGATGCACTAAGACTTGCTGATCTTCTTGAGGATATGCATCTCTTGAAACAAGGTTCTGATTCTATAAACTAGTATTTCACCAAATTGATGGTTCTCTGGGAAGAGATCCCGTTTATTAGGCTTATGCCTACTTGTTCCTGTGATCGACAATGCCACTGTAATGCCATAAACACCTTGGTGGATCACATGGAAGCAGAGCATGCGATGAAATTCTTAAAGGGTCTCAGGGATGAGTTTGAGCCTATGCTTTCTCATGCAATGTTAATGGTGCCATTTCCCGAGATTCATGATGCATTTGCAATGGCAATAAAGTTTGATAGACAAAAGTTATAAGTGGAAAATAAGGCAAAAAAATCAAGATTCTATGATCTTGGTGGCTCAAAAGAATGGACAGGGCCAGAATCAATCAGTCAGCAGACCAGTTTATATGCATGCTCACAACTCAAAGGCTAAGAACTTTAAAAAGGTTGAATGTTGTTTTTGTTGATTCAATGGCCACACGGAAGAAAATTGCTATATGAAGCATGACTATCTGCCTAATTTCAAGTCCAAGAAAGCTAATATGGTAGAAAAGACTGATATGAATATGTCAGCAGAAGAAAAACAGACCCAGAGGTCAGCTGGATCAGAGTTTTCAAGTCTTACTTCACAACAGCTGGAGAGGCTTATGGCTCTGATGAGTTCTGATTCTGTTGAAAATAAAATTTATGTTTTGATGATGATTCATCAGTTAGTTTAATTATTATACTTAACCCCATTGATGAAGTGTCATAACTATATGTTATAATGCATAGCAAAAAGATGTCTAGAAATCAATATATAAGATTTATTAGAGTCTGACATTTGTATAAGTTAAATCAGACAAGAACTATAATAGCTTTAGGATCAGAACTGGGAAAACAAGAAACTGGCTTATTTAACAGAATTCATAACTGAAGGATGAGGGATCATACTCAGTTACAGAAGAAGAACTGAAGAAGGTAAGTTCACTGAGGGACACAGACTCGGTTGACTTATCTAGAACTGAAGAACTGAGGGTTCAGACTCAGTTATTGAAGACTGAAGAACTGAGGGTTCAAACTCAGTTTTGAAGAATTAAGCCGAGACTATAAAGTTAGAATTCAGGTAAATCTGTGATGGTCTGAACCGACTTTATGGATCTTGAAAGAAGGACTAAGTATCATAAGGACAATGATATGTTAGTTATTTATGGTGTACTCTGGTTAAGTCAATTATAATCAGATGAAAATGGAGTACTGAGTTCTTGAAGAAGAGTAAAAATTCAGTTAAAGCTCTCAAAGCTAAAAACTGACTAAGATAAGTTCTCATGCTGAGGTCAAGGAAAACTGAAGATAAATCTGACCGTTATAAAGCAGACAATAAAATTAGCTGAACAGAATTGTCAGAAAGGACACTGAAATTCATCAGAATAAGCAGGACCACCAACGGATACTAGAAGAACCCCATATAAATAGAGCACTTCTATTACCAGAAGACGTGCGGAATTCTAAGAATTAATCTAGTCAAGAAAGATTTTACTAAGGGGGAAAGTAAATTAAAAGAATTCCTGCTAAGAACTTTATTGCAAGATCAAGAAATCTTCAAGTGTTCATAAGCTTTCAAAGAAAGATCAAGATCAATCATTTCAAGAAAAGAGAGCTGAGCACATATCATATACATCTACAAGAAGAAGCTCTAAACACAATTGAATCATAGTTATTGATTCAAGTCTCAACTTTGATTCTATCAAAGGTTTAGACTGTGAAACTCCAAGAAGTTGTGATGGACAGTTGAGTGCAGTCAGGAAGATTGTGTTTGTGTTGAGCTGGTGAAGAGGCATTTCAACCCTCTAAGGACCAGTGTAGCAAGCTTAATTCAAACAACCATTCTACCTGTTGAAGACTGAAGCTGGGAGATTATGAAGGTAGGGATTAGTGAAGGACAATCAAGTGTCTAGAATTTACTTTGTGTCTTGTAACTGTAAACCTCAAGAACTTAGTGGATTTGGCCTCCTACATCATAGGGGAAGAGAGGACTGACAAGATTACACCTCCTGAAACCTCTATAATTCTTGTTTTAATTACGTACTTACTTTACGCATTTATTTACTGCATCTAAGTATACATTACATCCAATCACACTCAGCAAACACAAGAAACTGAGTCAGCACTACATTGCATTATATTTAGACAAACTGATAAACTCCAAGTTTTATATATAGGCTTAATTTAATCCGCTTCCTGTTAACTAAGTTCAGTGTAAGTCAACACTGACTTATACTCAGCTAAGTTAGCTTAACTCCAAACAAGTTTAAGGTTAAACTTAATCTGTACAAGATTCAGTTTTCAGTTACGTTTTTGGGGACATGTTTATTCACCCCCCCCCTCCTCTAAACTTGTGTAAGCCTTTTTAAGGGACCAACAATTGGTATCGGAGCAGTGCTTCTGTTCCGAAGAAATCCATAGCTGAATCTCAATATCAATTTGTTTGATCGAAGTAACTGGGCATCAGTTATTTCCGATACCAAGACTTGGTATCGGAACAGATCTTCTACTTTGAAGAGATCTCCAATTGAGTTCCTTCAGTTATTTCATCATGGAATCACATAATCATTTTAGAAGTATGCTTAGTTGTTCATTTTTGAGATTTGATGAGTACAAAACTAAATTTCAGGCTCTTGTTGCTGAAACTCAAGAAAAGCTGATTGAAACATTCATTGAAGATCCACTCATTAAAAACAATGAAGATAATGCTGAAATACTACCCATCAGCTTTGGAGGAAGTAATAATGGTGAAAGTGATGAAGAAATCATACTTTTTGGAACAGACATGATATGCAATGATGCTGGATTGAATAAAGGAAAGCAGATAATAGAAGATGAAGAAGCTAGAACTGAAAATTTATCTATGGAACATCATGAGGTAAATGCTTCTACATCTAATTATCACACTGCCATAGCTAATAATAGAAATGAAGATCTCAACAACGACTTGGACATACTCATAAAGGAATTAGAGGAAATTTAAAAGAATTATGAGAATGTCAAAAAGGAAAAAGATTTTTTGAAAGCTGAAGTTCTAAGATTGAATGCTAAGATCAATCTTATCAAGGCTAACAATGGAATCAAAGAGAATTGCACAACTGATGAATTGACAGAAGTAATAAATATAAGGGAATCATCAGTTGACCCAATTCCAAGTATTCAGTTCAAACCAGGTAAACCATTTGGAGACAGAACTGGTTAAGGATTTGATAGTCAGCAAAATTCTAATTTCAGACCTAGTATAGTTGCACCTAAGTGTTAGATGTAATATCATCGGATCAATTATGGATTGACCCGATTACGCAGCGGAAGGCATCAGATCTAGATCTAAACGAAACAAAATACATAAATAAAAGATCTAATCCTACAAGGGGGTTGGATTTTTACCTTTTTATGGTGCTTAACTTCAAGAACAAAGTAGTATCCACGCAAGTTGAGAAGCCACAGCCTTCCAACGTGTGTCTCCCAGCAACACCAGGTGGATGGTGTTTTCCCGCCGGACCTCCTTGATATGCTACCGGAATAATCCGAAGATTATTCCAACTCGAACCCTAAGAATAGAGGCCGAAATTTTCAGCCAATTTCTCTTGTGAATAAGTGCGTGAATAGTGTGTTTCAAAAGGCTTGGAAGAACTCTCTTTATATAGGAGAGTAAAACTTAACCTCAAGGATTAAATAATTAAGAGATAATTATTACATTAATCCTTTTTCCAAATAAAAGATAAATAAAATAATTATCCCAAACAAATTAGGATAAATCATATTATTATCTAATATTTCATGAATTATCATTTAACAAATAAAAGATAAATCACACATTAAATAATTATCCAAGAAAACTAATTTCTTAATAATTAAATAATATAACAAAACATGCGCCACCAACCTTAATCAAATAAGGTCCACGCACATTTCCTATATTTGACCAATGAGGTCAAAAGGTCAACACACTTATTTGGGTCGAGTCCACGAAAAATGTCTTTTCCGTGTATTTAATTATTTAGTCCAACTAAACAATTAATCCACATATCAATTAAATAGTCCAATCCAACTATTTAATTATAATTGAGGTGCAACGACGAGAAATCCAATTATGCTATATTAGGAGCCACGTCGGGGACCATTGACCCATATTCAGTAGCTACAATAAATTAGATAAAATTATTCGTCAAGCAGAATAATTATATCCAACCTATTAATTCCGGGATTACACCACCATAAACCCGAAACTGAACTCTATCGAATATAGATAACTTACACTCAATTTATGAGTCGAAAGCGTCCACTGATATAATCATTACATACGGATAAATCCTCCATAGACTGTTCATTTCGATTCGGGATATTTCCGTAAACCCTTCTTGAAACATATTATCCTTATTTACCATTAACCCCCTAGTGATCAATTAGTTCATATTCAATATAATATGAACTCGGCCGATCGATCAGTTTCTAGGGTCAACAAATAAAGAGGAATCGCGTGCATCTACTTCCCGAGGGAAGGAATGGATTCCATATTCGTGATAGCACGGACTACTCACTCATCGAGAATAGAGCCAACGAGAAGTGTTGGACCACATACTTCAAGTGATCCTTACTAACACATCAAACACTACCCTAGTCTAATAAATGCGTGTGATCACCTCAGATTAAGATTAATCCATATATGATCATCTTGTGATTCGATAAAACTTCTCGATTACGGAATTATATCGAGAACTCAAATCAAATCGTCCAAACCTATATGATTATCATCATATATAAATGCCCCACTAGGTACCCTATTACCGACAGTCCGGATAAGAGCCGTCACACCTAAAGTGTTCAGGCGCATTAATAGCAAATTAATCATGAGACCCGCATACTCAGATTAATAAACGATACGGACTAAGTTAATTTTAAGTACATCTCACTAACTCAATCCTCTTGTGTATAGCCATACTTTGAGTTATGTGATTACATAAACGAGGTACTTAGGGTTTTGATGTAGTGTCTTAATTATAAACATACATGCATATAATAAGATGAATTATTAATTACGTCCTAAAACAATTATATAATTGTCTTTCGGCACTACACCTAACAATCTCCCACTTGCACGAAAGGCAAGTGGATTAATTGTTTTAGAGCACACCCTTATTTATCTATATCTACAACATTCTCCCACTTGCTCAAAACAAGTGAGACGAATCCCTCAAAAGCTGCACCCTCCAAGCGCATCTTAGTAATTCATCCTTCCAAGCACGACCGGAGTGTGCGCGCCGCAGGTAGGTCGGTGACCGGCGCATACTCGTAATCCGAATACCATGTGACCTGGTACATCGATCGGTAGGATGTCGGCTTGAGTCAATCTTTGGGATCAAAGCGTCGCCTTTCCATCTAATCCGGTGGTACGATATCAATATGCCTTTGATTCAACACCGAGGACGAAATCGACTTAACGATCATCCTTCATCTGACCTAAAGTCAGAATCAGTGTCATCACTTATATTCTAGTTTGCACCTGAATATACTAGCATATTATTCCTCATTCTCCCGAAGATACTTGGGGATTCACTAAACATCCCATTTTCGTATTCATCCTCAAGGTTTAGATAACCATTCACGAGAGGTAGGGTAGACTACATCGTTGAATGCTGCATAAATGCAAGAATATCTTAACCAGGTGAATGGATGGGATTGCCAATGATCGATTCTTGCGGATTTGAGCGAATCAAATCCTTTATAATGAATCCCGATGGCATGTTAGACTTTGACTTCAGATAACACACTCATGTTGTTTCCAACTGTTTCAGTGTTACCATTCACAAACACTAATCTACATACTACTTTACTAATATTGATGCCAAGTCTACAAAAGACTTATCAACATTCTGGTCAAGTCCACATATTAAAATGTATGACCTAGAGGTTTGCTTTAATCCCCGAAGGATATAAGCTATGGCAGGCATCCTGCCAAAGGTTCTTCTGAATAAATTAAGATACCGTTAGTCTCGCAAAAAAGTCTTAGGGAATCACCCCTATTTTCTGCGCTTTAACGAATCCATTATTTGTTCTTAGCTAAAACCCTTCTATTCTGAATGAATTCAGATTCCGTTGTTCGGCAAGGAAGTCTTGGGAATCACCCTATTTCTTGCTTTACGACGAAATCAAGCAAGGCGAGTGGTGAGAGAGATCACGGTCCGGTTAACTCTCTACCTTTCGGGAATCACCCCTAAATTACTCAAACTTTCTTGTGAAAGTTAAACTTTCCTATTCATTCTACTCTTCTTCATGTAGTTCCAATTACTCCCACATTGGGCTGAGATACTCGGGTGGTTCTACAAGAGTTTCAATGAATTGGAGTATCATGCTCCATTCATGTGGTTATGGCTTTTAAACCAACCTCTATGATCAGGATCTACACACCCACAAAGGACTATAGGTCATCAATCTTCCCTATAGACCGTAAGGTCTGCAATGGGTAATGGACAAACCATACTCCCCACTGCGTTCGGGGTGGATTGATATCTTGATCTAGTTTAGTAGTTCTTATTAGTGTTATCACCAATGCCGGTGTTGGATGTGGGTGAACACATCGATTAGTAACATCTTGAGTACAAATACTTCAAGATCTAAGGTTGTTATTTATAGACTCTATCGGACCGAGTTTGACAAGATACCGTCATTCTCGATTTTACGAGTTTAATAACCAACCTTTACTCAATGCATTAAGATATTTCACGACACGAACGTACGCAAAATTTCGATCCTACCTTCAAGCACTCGGTGCTAAATGCCTCTATTTACGGAAGTGGGGTGAACCGAATTCACTTCTTATCCACAAATGCGTAGGCATCTTCTCAGGTAGACTTCTCGGTTTTTCAATACAACCGTTATTTTGCAACCAATATCTTAAATGAGTTTCAACGTATCGTAGCACATCAATAACTATGTAAGGCAAATTTGTGGTGTATCCCTTAGTGAAAACATTTCCTTTGGGAGGCGAGCCGAGCATCAGTCCCGAAGACTATGCAATAACCTATTTCTGAGTATGGAATACTCTATCTCTGGTGAAATTAGAGATTTCCTCCAAATATTTCGGATAAACTTATTGGAGTTTCGAGTAGTTGCCAGACTTGATGTCACTACTGGAAAAACTCCCACTAGCTTGTACCATTCATATGACCCCGAAGGTCAATATGAACAAGCTATGTAACTTCTTTAAATCTATTACCCTTTCCCGATTGAAAGGAAACTTAGGCATTGTTCCTTTGAGACAGGGTTCATTTGACTGGGAGATAGGAATCACCCTAAGCCAGTCTTCAGATCTTGTCTTTATGGAACATACACTAATTAATAGAAAAAAAAACGTTTATCTAAATACGGAAACCATTTGCGTTTATATTGTTTGAGATGTGTTACATATACCTATTCAGCATTTCTTAGTGGTTCTGACTTTATCAAACAAAAGTCCGAGTCTTAGGTTCGTGCTACGAATGTTATATTTATCGTCAATAAGACAAACAAATTATCCTATTGAAAATGAATACGCTCGTTCCAACGAATCCGAAAACAGAAAAATTAATTTTCTGTGATACTCAAGAATTGAATCCGAGATTCATTTCCTTATATCACTCACACTAGTCTATCTGAAATAACTGCCCGTTGTCTATTTTGTTTATCGTTTAATGCAAAGCTACCTAGTTCTTCCAAAGAACTTAGCTTTCGAGAAAATTGCTAAGGATGCATTGGTCAGTGATCCGAAATCACTTTCCTTATCCTCTAATTTCCAATTCATTAATTTTCCGGTTTAGCCTTAAAACTACTTAGTCTAGATGACTAACACGTATAAACATTCTTTCCCATTCTCGACTTTCCTTAGATGGAAACAGTCTTGAACTAGCGATTCGTGTGAGTAGACACTACTCTTGAAGCGTGGGACGTTCGATGTTACTTGCTTGGACTATCGATTTTTCTAATCGTTAAATCATAAGACCAAAGCTCCGACTAGTTTATCGGTTCCAAATACCGTCTAACTAGCAACACTTTGTATTTATGATTTTTCAAAGATCGAAAATCCCCGAACTAAGCTCCCACTAGTTTATCAGTTCCAAATACTGTCTAACTAGAAATGCTTTGTTCATGATGTTTCAACGATTATAAAATCTCCAGAACTAAGCTCCTACTAGTTTATCAGTTCCAAATACTGTCTTACTAGTAACGCTTTATTCTTGTTTTTCCAATAAATGGAGAAACTTCTGTGCAGTCTATTACACATTTCTAATAATTCAGAAAAAAACAACAAATCATAAGGCTAAGGCTCCCACTAGTTTATCGGTTCCAAATACCGTCTAACTAGCAACGCCTTATGTATATGATTTTCCAATTTTTCATTTTAGAAATTTGTTGCGTAATTACACTTTTAAAATTCACTAAATGAATTTTATATGATAGTCCTATGTCATCTTTTGTAAACTAAGTATGGTCGTCTCTCGTTCAACACGAGTGACACCCGTGACATACCTATACTATGTCACTTAAGTTTTTAAAAGGCTCAAGAGAAAAATCTCTTCCGAAAAATTTACTGCATTGTTTGATAATTACAACGTACTTGTTACTTTCCACATTTTTATTGAAGTCCTATTACTAACAGTTTAGTAACCTAGAGATCTAGTTGTAAATAAAATGACAGAAAGTTAAATTCAAAAATAAATTTTCACTACTAGATTTATTTTAGGAATAATAAACTATAAAAGAGTTTATCCTACCATTCCAAGGATTTAACCTCGCATAGATCTTGTCCGAGAGGGTCGATATCAACCACTATGATGGTCAAACCGAGACAATCTCTCTCAATGATTAAGCCGAGAGAATCGAACATCTCACGGGAATCAGACATCGGACCTTAATCATTGATTACCTTCCTTTTTCTAGCCTAGATATTTGAAAATATTCATAAAGAGTGTGACCTACTATATCGGATCTCGAGTACGCCCGAGTATGCCTACGAGGCGGCGGTCGCTGACCCCGACAGTACCGAAATCCTATCCTTTCGGAGACCAAGCCTTGAATTTTGATAGCGGTGAACACCATCCGAAGGGGCGAAATCAAAGCGCACGAGGCGTCACCATTCTCTCACGTGCTTGCATCTATAGTAGAATTTGTGGGGTTGGTGTCGCCTTCCCGCTCCCACTCAATATTTTGAAAAAGTGGTGGGTTTACTAATTACGGTTGCGGTCTTGACAATAAGAAACAATAAATCAAAGTACTCCGAATAGGGTGGGTTATGTAGGCAAGCCTACGCCGTCTTATTCGTTGGAACATATGTGACGATTCAGGCCAATCCGCAAGAGAAGCCCGTTTAGCCCGAAGGCTTATCGGCTATGCTAAGTCTGTCGAAGCTCTTTGTAACGTGCATCACACGTGGAGGGAGTCGATTGAGCGGCTTCGGTTGAACTCGCCCAACCATGGTTAGACCATTTCGAACCCATGTACTAAGATTCTCCGATTTCTAAATTGTAACCCAAAGCGTAATCTCGTTTCTGTTTAAGGTGGGTTCACTAAGAAGTCATCACCGAAAAGCTCAACGATTTATCCAAGTGGGATTCACCGAGAATCCATCACTAAAATCGTAACGATTGACAAAACCCGGGTCCTCGGTTTTTATAATTAGCTACTTATTATTTAACCACCACATATTAAATTAATAAGCATTCATACTAATTATTCGAGTTATACATGCCTAATTTATTCGAAATAAACTAGCTACATGTATGCATTGGAGTGGAATCATGAAATGATGCATGTCATGGTAATTTTCCGGTTATATCATACAATTTTCGATCATACACGAACAAATAACGGAAAAAATAAACACCGAGATGGATCGTTGGTACCCCCGTATCTAACCTATTATAAAAAAAAAAAAACACAAACCCTAACTAGGGTTTACTATTTTCTAATCTGCTGCTGCTGCGTATTATTGAAGATCTGAAATCCAAACGAGCCTTGATCGTCATGAAACTTTATGGATCTATTCTTCACTCCGCCTACTTCAATCTGAACGGTTGGATCTTCGTTTCAATGGTCCAATTTTCTCCAGCAATCCGCCGATCTAACTGGTGCATGCAACATCTGTTTATAACTGCGGCGCAACAGTGTCTTCCTGGGGACGATCAGGTATCGAGACAAATCCCGATCGACCTTAAATTTTTAGGGCTTGTTCATAACTCCATGGTAGTCGATCTGAACGGTCGGATCTTCGTTTCAACGGTCCAATCTCTTCCAGAAATTCGACGAACTCACAGCTAGGGTTTTAATGCCTGCTTTGTGCTTTTCTATTAAAGGAAGCAACTTTATAGCAGAGATCAGACATCGAGATCGACTCCGATCGTCACGAAATTTTGAGGGCATGTTCTTCTACTTTTATTCTTCATTCTGACTGGAGGGATTGTCGTTTCAACGGCTCAAACTCCGGGAAAAAATAAAAAACGGAACAGCAACAAAACAGATCTACTTCAAGGAAATTAAAATTACAAAATTTCCTATACTCATATAAACGAATTTATATGAGTTTACAATAGATCTAACGAGTAAACAATACCAACCCCAATCCATCTCTTCAACCACAACAATCACAAGCATACAATCATGATTAAATTCGAATTTTACCAAAAAAACGAAATAAAACATCTAAAACATGCTTTTCCACTCCAAGATCTAAAATTCATATACTTTGATCGTTAGATCAAAGGCTCCGATACCACTTGTTAGATGTAATATCGTCGGATCAATTATGGATTGACCCGATTACGTTAATGGAAGGCATCGAGATCTAGATCTAAAGCGAAACAAAATACATAAATAAAAGATCTAATCCTACAAGGGGTTGGATTTTTACCTTTTATGGTGCTTAACTTCAAGAACAAAGTAGTATCCACGCAAGTTGAGAAGCCCTGACCTTCCAAGCGTGTGTCTCCAAACAACACCAGGTGGATGGTGTTTCCCGCCGCCGGACCTCCTTGATATGCTACCGGAATAATCCCGAAGATTATTCCAACTCAACCCTAAGAATAGAGGCCGAAATTTTCAGCCAATTTCTCTTGTGAATAGTAGCGTGAATAGTGTGTTTCAAAAGGCTTGGAAGAACTCTCTTTATATAGGAGAGTAAAACTTAACCTCCAAGGATTAAATAATTAAGAGATAATTATTACATTAATCCTTTTTCCAAATAAAAGATAAATAAAATAATTATCCCAAACAAATTAGGATAAATCATATTATTATCTAATATTTCATGAATTATCATTTAACAAATAAAAGATAAATCACACATTAAATAATTATCCAAGAAAACTAATTTCTTAATAATTAAATAATATAACAAAACATGCGCCACCAACCTTAATCAAATAAGGTCCACGCACATTTCCTATATTTGACCAATGAGGTCAAAAGGTCAACACACTTATTTGGGTCGAGTCACGAAAAATGTCTTTTAGTGTATTTAATTATTTAGTCCAACTAAACAATTAATCCACATATCAATTAAATAGTTCAATCCAACTATTTAATTATAATTGAGGTGCAACGACGAGAAATCCAATTATGCTATATTAGGAGCCACGTCGGGGACCATTGACCCATATTCAGTAGCTACAATAAATTAGATAAAATTATTCGTCAAACAGAATAATTATATCCAACCTATTAATTCCGGGATTACACCACCATAAACCCAAATGAACTCTATCGAATATAGATAACTTACACTCAATTTATGAGTGAAAGCATCCACCGATATAATCATTACATACGGATAAATCCTCCATAGATTATTCATTTCGATTAAGGATATTTCCGTAAACCCTTCTCGAAACATATTATCCTTATTTACCATTAACCCCTAGTGATCAATTAGTTCATATTCAATATAATATGAACTCGGCCGATCGATCGGTTTTAGGGTCAAAAATAAAAGGAACTGTCTGTCTACTTCCGAGGAAGGAATGGATTCCATATTCGTGATAGCACGGACTACTCACTCATCCCGAGAATAGAGCCAACGAGAAGTGTTGGACCACATACTTGAAGTGATCCTTACTAACACATCAAACACTACCCTAGTCTAAGCGTTAAATGCAGTGATCACCTCAGGATTAAGATTAATCCATATATGATCATCTTGTGATTCGATAAAACTTCTCGATTACGGAATTATATCGAGAACTCAAATCAAATCGGTCCAGCCCTATATGATTATCATCATATATAAATGCCCCACTAGGTACCCTATTACCGGCAAATCCGGATAAGACTGTCACACCTAAAGTGTTCTGGGCGCATTAATAGCAAATTAATCATGAGACCCGTACTCAGATTAATAAACGATACGGACTAAGTTAATTTTAAGTACATCTCACTAACTCAATCCTCTTGTGTATAGCCATACACTGAGTTATGTGATTACATAAACGAGGTACTTAGGGTTTTCAGTAGTGTCTTAATTATAAACATACATGCATATAATAAGATGAATTATTAATTCTGTCCTAAAACAATTATATAATTGTCTTTCGGGCACTACACCTAACAATCTCCCACTTGCACGAAAGGCAAGTGGATTAATTGTTTTAGAGCACACCCTTATTTATCTATATCTCCAGCAGCTCCATCAGCAGGCTCCTCAACATTATATTGTGGCCTCTGATTGCTCACAACCATTGCCCAACTCCTATCTAGTCCAGCAGGGTTAGGCCCTTGATATTCTTCCAAAATAGGATCAAGAGCTGGTTTTTCAAAAATAGGTACAAATGCCTGTGGGGGATCAATAGCAACATTTTCTTCTTCAGGCATTTGGAACTCCTCATCACTAAAGTCATAGTCCAGCAGCTGCTCTTCCTTATTAACAACAGTCTGCTGACCATCTTTCCCTATAGTGGTCTTGACTCCAGTGAGAGCTCCACTTCAGCAGACCTCTTCAACAACAACGGGGTTTCCTCCAAACCCAAAGTTTGTTCCAACCTTTGTCCAGTCTTTGTTTGAGACTCAGTGACTGCACCTCCTGTTCCAACCTTTGTGCAGTCTTTGTTTGTAGCCCAAACAACTGCACCTCCTCTTGATTATCGATCTTGTACAAATTGGGCCACAACAACTTTGATCGGGAATATATCCATATTTTCTTGTTGAAATTCCCAATATCGCAATTCTTCTCAAAAGATTTCGGTGTTGGTTAAAGTGTCTTGATGTCAATCCAGTGTTGATATTGAATTGAATCCTCGAAGCCCGACACTTGGCTCAACATGATCGTAACTCTTTCTTCACTTGAATCCACGATCTCGATCATCGACATGCGTCGGCGAGTTCTTCAACAAATAGTGGATCTATCTCACCAACCATTCTATTTGCACCAATATCTATGCCTTCATTGATTTGTTCCTCAATATCATCAATGGTGAGATTTTCCTCATCCTCATTCATCTGTCCAGTTTGCTCTCTCGCAGTGGACTGTCCAGCACCAGTAGACTGTTCTACTCTTTGTTCATAATCATGGCACTTCCACTGACTTCTCCTGGACCAGAGGGGTGATTATCATCAGAATCAGATGATGAAGAGTCATCATCATCACCTCTTGGATCCCTGAACTTGATACCCTCCTCTTTCTGTTGTTCATCAAACAAATCCATCAGCCTTGATTGTTACAAAGAGGTATCAATCAGATCCAGCAAACTCTCCACTCCCAATTTCTCAAAAACCCATTCTTCAAAGTCTGTCATAGGTTCTGCAACAGGTTTTTGTTTCTTGTAGAATCCAAACTTCCATTGGAAGTAATCAGCCATCAGCAGGAGTTTTGGATCAACATACCCTTATTTCCTTTTCTTCTCATGTTTTTCATAGGGCAAGAATGATCCTCTGGGAGTCATTGCGATGCACTTGTCGACCTCCAAAGGTCTCAACAAGTAGATGCAATGTTTCTTCTACAGATGCCTCAAGGCTAGTAGGTTGCTCAGGTTGGATATTACTTACTACTACCTCCATCTGTACCACACTTGGTTCCCCGACTTATATGCTCATCGGCCAGGTTAGCAAGCAGATCGCACTTCCCCCGAACTATTACAGATTTTGGGGTCTTGAACATGTGTTTCCATCTCCACAAAGCAGTGTAGTCTTAGTGGTTTCTTTGTGGTTCTTCAAATGATTCTCAAAGAGGCTCGGGTCGATAGGCTAGATCTGCAGTATATCTCCAACAGATTGCTCAACAAACAACTGTGTACTTTCGATAGCCTCAGCAGCTTTCTTCGATGAAGATTCAACAACTTCATCAGTGAGGCTCGATTCTGATGAGTCTCTTTGTGTTTCACCAAAGCCAGAGTTGCTCAAGAACAACCTCTACATCCTCATTAGGCTTGATAATAGTCAAGGGCTCAGCCTCAATAGCCTCTTCTTCTTCTTCTACATCACCTTCTTCTTCTTCTTGTGCCCTTTGAGCCTCCAAGTTTCTTAATTGTTTCCCCTTTCCATGTTTCTTTTTGTGAATAATCTCTTTCCTTCTCTTGGAAAGTGGCTCATCATTAATTTCAACCATAGTAGACTTTCTTTTTCTCCTTGCTTCCTTCTGTTGCTCCTTCACAACTTCATCAACAGTCTTCTTCTTTGTGGAATAGGTTCAGTAACCTCAATCTATACTGGTCCCTTAGTGGACCCAGCAGTCTCAGCTATTTGTTTCTTTGTCTTCTTAGGCTTCAAGATCTCAGTAGTCTTTCCAATATCAGCAGCCTTTCTTTTCTCAGTTGTCTTCTTTGGTGCAGCAGACTTAACAGATTTCTTAATCTTCTTACCACCAGCATCACCATCATTTCCATCATCATCACAATCAGCAGCCTCTGCAACACCTTCTTCATCATCATCCAGACCAGGGATAGCATAATCAATCTCTTTCTTGTATCTGGACTGATTAATCTTCTCAGGTGCAACATCAGGAATCTCCAAATAATTCAGCAGGGTCTGAACCATTAATCCTAAGGGTAAGGCCTTGGATTTCCTTATCCCTTCTCTTTCCTCCTTGGCTACTTTCTCCATGTAGTGAATAAAGCATCCAGCCCAATCAAATTTCATACTTCTACAGATAATCATCATCAGCTCTATCTTGGGTCCTGATAGAGTATCCATACTTCCAACCAGCCCTAATATGTTTTTAGCAATGATCTTGCTCAGCAGGTTGTACTCATTCCCAATGTGTCTACAATTGATGCCTGGAATTGATTTGGTGTCTTTATTTGTCTTGATCTTATCAACAAAATCCATCTTGGACAATCCCATTTCCTCGAGGATTTGTTGGACCATCTATTACTTCTTCAAAACCAAAAACTTCCTCTCGTGGACTTGAGGAAACTTCTATTTATTGTGCATTCACAAGCTGTTTTGAATGCTTGATTCCTTCCTTTACCACAATATTCTTCCAAAAGCGACAACGTTTGTATATGAGATTGTTTCCAATCTTATGTTCAAGATACATTCTCCAGGCCTGCGTATCTCCTTATTCTTCTGCCAATGTTGATAGCTAATTCTGTCTTATTAGCATCAACAACAAAACCTCTCACACTTTGGCTTGATTCGATTTGAACATCAATCTTTTCCACCATTGTTAAAAGAAAAAGATGAAGAAGAAAGCTTTGTAAATCTGTGTTCACACAGTGTAAAAACAGAGATATAAACAGATTTGCAGTAGAGTATCTTCTGTGTAATAGGTCTGTATATATAGATAGGGAGTGGTTGTAACTGTCAGAGCACGTACATTCACATTAACCATGATTAATCTGAGTGAATGTTAGCTTGACACGTCGCCCATTACTTTCCAAAACGTATTGTAACCGTTAGATCGTGTAATCGTGGTCATAAAGGATAGAATAAATATCCCGCCAATTGCTCTTTGACTTTAATAAAGTTTGACTGTGTAACGTTCCATTCAAAGCAGGTTGTCATCGGAGGTTGGCTCGGTGATCTGGCGATAAAGATGCTTCAAATGACCTGGCGACAATGTGACTCGCTTGATCCTTGATTTCTTCTTGTTTTGTTCAATTGATAATACAAGATGAAGTTTAATACCAATGGTGATCTGTCAAGTGAGCTCACCCAACATGACAAAGACCAATCCCTTGGCAACCTCATTTGCTCAATTGCCCAAACATAAGTACATGGAATTGTTGATACCAATGACTAATCTGCTAAGTGAGCTCACCAAACATAGCAAAGACTAATCCCTTTGATGAATTCCAGTACACTGCTGATGATCAGTCAACTCTAATAATTCCAAGTTCAGTCCTTAATTTGGCAAATCATTCACTATCAAGTGGTTTAGTGAAAATGTCAGCAAGTTGATCTTCAGTAGGGATGTATAGAACCACCACATCTTTCTTCTCAACATGATCTCTTATAAAATGTTGTCTCACATCAATATGCTTGGTTCTTGAGTGCAAAACAGGATTTTCAGTGATTGCAATTGCACTTGTGTTGTCACACATGATTGGAATTTCCTTTTCTTCAATTCCATAATCCCTTAACTGTTGTCTTAACCACAATACTTGTGTACAGCAACTTCCAGCTGCAATATACTCTGCTTCAGCAGTGGAAGTTGATATAGAGTTCTGTTTCTTGCTGAACCAGGAGACCAGTCTATTTCCATTAACTGACAGGTTCCTGAGGTGCTTTTTCTATCAATCTTGCATCCAGTATAATCAGAATCTGAGTAGGATATAACTTTGAAGCTTCCATCCTTGGAATACCATATCCCTACTCCCAAAGTCTCTTTTAGATACTTGAGAAATCTTTTGACTGCACCTAAGTGACTTTCTTTAGGTTTAGATTGAAATCTTGCACAAACACCTACATCAAAGGATATATCAGTCTGCTTTGGCGAGCAAGTGCAACAGCAGCGCCTATCATCGTTCTGTATAAGGTCTGATCAACATCCTTGCCTTCTTTATCTTCATCCAATCTGATGTTTGTACTAATAGGAGTTGATATCTTGGTGCTATTTTCCATACCAAATTTCTTCAGTAGCTCCTTGGTGTACTTGGTTTGATGAATGAAGATTCCATCTTTCAATTGTTTGACTTGCAGTCCCAAAAAGTAGTTCATTTCTCCCATCATACTCATTTGGAACTTGCTCTTCATTAGATTTGCAAACTTTTCACATAACAATTCATTTTCAGAACCAAAGATTATGTCATCAACATAAATCTGGACCAGCAGGGTGCTGTCACCTTCACTGATTCTGAAAAGATTCTTATCAATGGTGCCTTTTGTAAAACCATTGTCCACCAAGAATTGAGATAAAGTCTCATACCATGCTCTTGGTGCTTGTTTCAGTCCATAAAGTGCTTTGTTGAGTCTATAAACTTTATCTTCTTGATCTTTAACTTCAAATCCAGGAGGTTGCTGAACATACACTTCCTCTGTTGGAAAGGTGTCCTAAACCCAATCGGGTCGGACCGGATCCGACCGGGTCGGGTCATTTACAGTCTATTTAGTTCATGTAATAACTTTATTGTGATTAATAAAAGCACTTATGTTATTATATATTGTTTGTCTTCATATTATTTGTAGTATATATATAGTAACGCGTCCCTAGTATCGATGTGATAGAGAAACCATGATAGTGATTATGGTTGATGAGATCTCTAATCACTATAACAAGGTTGGTACTTAAATGTCTCTAGTCTTACATATTATCAAATGGGACATTGATAGTATAATCAGACTAGCACGTATTGGATGTCTTCTATCTTTTAGAAGGTAGGGATAGATCTCGTCTATCGAAGTGTAGGGACACTTGGGTATGCGTGGGCGTGTATTAGAGAATGCGACGTTAGATCGACCCACTTACATTAAGTGTCACACTATGTGGCGGTTGTGTAATTATCCTTTTGACCGAGTCTTCATGGCATCACGGTGTGGATTGTCATGCTTTGACACTATTGAGATTTCTCCTAACCACGGGCGATCATGCGGTAGTGATTGGGTGTGATATTGAAGCATCGCGGAGTATACATGATTGGTCGTCCGGGAATCGCGTATCCTATGATTGGGATTGAATATCCGAAATGGCCTTCTTATAAGGAATGTCTAGCTCTCGAGAATCTTTGCAAAGTGGGAGTAAATGTGTTATTCGAGAGAGCATGATATCCAGATTATAAGATACGATCGTCAATGTATTGACACTCGAGATACGATCGTATGGATATTATTATAGCGATAGGATTGTAAGTTACACGATAAGCGCTTCACATGAAAGGTAGTAGTCATTGCTTTTGACTCTTCCGATAATGGGGGTCACGGTGTGTTGCTAGACGCTATCCCGTGATCGTTAGGTATGAAGGGCATTTTAGTAAATTGCACTTTGTGTCTACGGCCAACATATTCGAAGCCTATCGGGTCACACACATATGAACATCGAGTCGGATTAAAATGCGGTTATAGTTGATAACCAAATAAGGAAAGTTTATCTCTAGACTATAAAGGTTATAGTGGTAAATTAATATGGTGGTATTTATTTATTATGAATAAATAAAATACAAGATATTAATTATATATAAATTAGATTAATTAAAGAATATTCGGAAGTCAATCTTTTGGGATATGGGCGCCACTTTTGAGTGTATGAGATACACTTGGATTGTGCACTTTAATTAATAAATATTGCCATAATATTAATATAGGATATTAATTGATTTTGCAAAATAGATTTATGGTAATAAGATAATTATAATCAATATATGATATTGACAAAATATTATAATTAAAGAGATAAATCAATCTAATTGATTTTCCTTATTTTATTAGAAAAGGTTTTCTTTCTCCTCCACACTACATATGGGCGCCACTTCTCTCTATAAAAGGAAGTGGGTGTCAAGCTCTTTTGTACAACACAATTGCAAGAGTTCATAATTCTTGTGTAAAATAGAGAGCTCTCCATAGTGAGTTTGTGAGGAAGAAAAGGTCGATCTAGCGACCCGGAGTTATTCGATAGCAATCAAGGAGGATTCAAGTAGGGGTTCGTGTGGATTAGCGATAGAGGCCGGACGCGTGGGCGGCTTGCGCGATTGAACTACTCTCCGTTGGCGGTCAAAGCGACGATCTTGTAGATCATCTAAGGTATAACCGTCAAACCTACTTAACGTGTTTATTGCATTAAACGAAGAACGATCTAGAAAAGGAAATCAAATTTTAAATTCCGCTGCGTTAAACTAGTGATTTCCTAACAGTGGTATCAGAGACAGACTTCGTGCTTAAGCAATAAGCATAAATTAAATGCGTAGTATTTAATCGATAGATGCAAGATTTAAATCACGAAACGTAGAAACAAAAAAAAAAAACAAAAAAAAATATATATAGGGTTCATGGGGGCCCGGCCGTGGCGGCGCCCCATCCTCGGCGGCGGCGGCGGCGCAAAGTGGCCTTCGGTCTGCTTGTCGTCGTCGGCTCTCCTCTTCCAATGGGGGAGATCAACCCTTTCGCGTTTTGTGATATTTTATTGTGCATAGATATCTCGTTTGTTTAGTTGTGTCATATGGCCAACCAATGGTTCAAATAGTTTGGACCATTGGGAAACCATATGGGACATTGGCCTTTCAAATTTTGATTTGGAATAGGCTCAGCCCTTTCCAAATATTTGATTTGGAATAGGCTGAAAGCTGCAGCCAGCTACTTCAAAATTTTGATTTTGGAAAGTGGCGTGCCTAAACTAAAAATTATTTGGCCTTTCCAAATATTTGATTTGGAATAGCTCAGCCCTTTCCAAATATTTGATTTGGAATAGCTTAGCGCAAAGCCACTTACAAAATTTTGATTTTGGAAAGTGCTGAGGCCTGCACTAAAATAATTTGGCCTTTCCAAATATATGATTTGGAGTAGAGCTAAGCCCTTTCCAAATATTTGATTTGGACAGCTTAGCGCAAGCTAAGTACACTTCAAAATTTTGATTTTTGAAAGTAGGAAGTGCCTAAGCTAAATTTAGTTTTGGAAATGAAACAAATAGGAGACTTTATAATTTTAATTTTATTTTGAATAGTTCAAATTTAATTAAAATTGAAATCGATTTAAAATTAAATGTTAATTTTAATTTTCGGTTAAGTCATATAATTAATTAAAAGTTATTTAATTATTTGACGTGATAAAATAAAGACATGAGTAGTAGTAGTTAAAATTAGAATTTAATCTTTTCATAAGATAAAATTGTATGGATTAGATGTGTAGATATAATGTGATTATATGGACCCGAGATGATCGTGGACTCGACCAATAGGATAGATGGGAATGTTTTCTTTATGTTGGTTTTTTTTTAAAAAAAAAAATTTGTCCTGTCAAAGCCGTTATGAAGAGCGTGACATAGTTTACTTTTGCATTTATCCCATTCTCGAGCTCCCCTGCAAAGTGCGGCGGGTGTAATTATTTATTATGTAACAAGAATGGAGCAAGAAGTTCAAGACCAAGGAGAGATAAAGAACCCATTGGCGTACAAAGAATAAAGATCCTATTGGCGGTTGCAGACACCACTTAGTTTGTGACCAGCGGTTTAAATCGGATTTGTATTCGAAACCGCACTCTAGGAAAAGTCCATGATCATACCGGTTATTTTATGCGCGGAATGTTGTGTATGTTTTACTTTATATGATATCGTAGTAATATGCACATAGTAGATGAGACCATAATTAAACCAAATTAATTAAGTGAATTAATTTAAAATTATTCCCACGCCAAAAATCGAGCCAAAATTGTCTCCCAATATTATAATGACGGTGAAGAGCCTTTGTTGGATCCAAGCTGATCGACCACCGTCGGGAGTTGACCTACCACGGGTATATCGTTATTATTGAGATATGATCGTCACGAGATCTCATGAATATTGGGTTATGACTCGACTAAAGTCTTTCGGTGATTGGCCACCGTCAGGGTCGTCTGACTTTAGAGACAAAGGGTTGACTATCACATAGAGATGTGAGACGTCAAAGAGTTGACTAGTCAGCCACTGGGAGTCGCATGCGATGCGACTGGTAGGAGTACCTACCTTTCGAAATTGCCGAGATTGATCGACCACCGTCGGGGATTAAGGCAACTAGATAGGGTCCCAGCCACTAAAGAATTAATTAAAATTCTTGAAAGCCAATAGGGAATAGTTGGCTAGTGGGAGTAAAACCTTATAAATTTCTTAGTGCAAATTTAGGTTTTTATACACGAGCTTTTACTTATTCTATCTTTATTTATTGTTGTAGAAAATGTCAAACAAATTGAACCTTCGTTTTATCATCGAAAACAAGCTTGACGAAACTAATTTTCTCGATTGGGAAAGAAACCTCAAAATCGTTTTGAGGCACGAGAAGATTGGCTATGTCTTGGACGAGGCCCTACCGGAAAAAAAGCCGAGGGTTCGGCCGCAGATATCGTCGAGAAGTATAACAAGCAATCATTTCGCTGATCTCGATGCTACATGTATCATGCTTGCTTCTATGACACTGAATCGAGAAGCAAACATGAGTCCATGGACGCTACTCTATCATGGTCCACCTGGAAGGAACTTTATGCTTCTCGGTCTCGCCTTTGAGAGGCACGAGGTCTCGAAGGCCCTGTTTAGTTGTAAGATGGCATCTGGGGATGCTTTGTGGGGTCACACGTGCTTAAAATGATCGGGTACATAGAGAGGCTTGGGAAGTCGGGCCACAAGTTGGAGCGAGATTTGAGTATTGACTTGATTTCGCAATCTCTACGACTCATTCTCGCAGATTTGTGATGAACTATCACATGAACAAGATAGATTGCTCCTAGCGGAGTTATTGAACATGTTGAAAGCTAGCTGAAGGCCTTTGTAGGGAAGGAAAAGCAAGTGTTCTTTGGTCACTTCAAGCAAGGGCAAGGCAAAAGCCAGAAAAAGTCCAAGAAGGCGAAGGTCGCACCTAAGCCAACGCCTAAGATAGCAAAAAGACAAATCCAAGGATGCTTGCTTCCATTGCGGTGAGACCGGACATTGGAGGAGAAAGCGCAAGGGCTTCTTGAGTACCAAGAAGAAGCATTTTCGATGCTTCGACTTGTGTATATTTATGATTGAGATCAACATTACTTCTTCTAAGTCTAACCACTTTGGGTATTAGATCATGGTTGTGGTTCTCATATTTGTAACGAATATGCAGGCACTAAGAAGAACTAGAGATCTGAAGAAAGGAGAGGTGGACCTCTGGCGTTGGAAATGGAGCAAGTGTTCTTTGCTTGTGCGGCGTAGGAGTTTATTTTCTTTCATTGCCCAGTGGGCTAGTACTAGAACTCAATAATGTTATTTTGTTCCGCTCTTTACGAAGAGCATTATTTCTATTTCTCGCATTAGATGTTGATGGATTTTCTTTTACGTTTGAGAATAAATGTTGTTCTTTTCACGTGATGGAATCTTTTATGAATCTTGGCATACTTAGCAATGGTCTCTACATATTAGATATGAATGTTGACGTACTTAATATAAATAACAAGAAAGCCAAAACAAATGACTTGAATGAATCCTACTTATGGCATTGTAGACTTGGCCATATAAATAAAAATCGCATTTCCAAACTCCATAAAGATGGAATGTTGGATCAATTCGATTACGAATCGTTTGATACATGCGAAGCTTGTTTACTTGGCAAGATGACAAAGTCACCTTTTAGTGGCAAAGGGATAAGATCCAATGAATTGCTTGAGCTTATACATCTTGATGTGTGTGGCCCAATGTCAATTCAAGCCAAAGGAGGATACTCTTATTTTATCACTTTCATGATGACCATTCTCGCTATGGTTATATATACTTAATGAAGTATAAGTCTGAAGCCTTCGAAAAGTTCAAAGAATTCAGAAGTGAAGTGGAGAAACAACTAGGTAAAGAAATCAAAACACTTCGATCCGATCGAGGTGGAGAATACCTAGATGGAGAGTTTCAAAGTTATTTAAAGGAGAATGGGATTCTACTGAATGGACCCTCCCAGGGACGCATACAAATGAATGGGCATATCGAGAGGAGGAATCGTACTTTTGTTAGACATGAGTGCGTTCCATGATGAGCTATGCGATTCTTCCAAAATCGTTTTGGGGTATGCTCTAGAAACCGCATCCTATACACTCTGAACCGAGTTCCATCAAAGGCGGTTGAGTCCACTCTCCTATAAAGTGTTCAAAGGGAAGAAACCAACACTAGGTTACATGAAACCTTGGGGATGTCCAGTTTATGTGAAACGAACCATGCACGACAAAGCGGAACCTAGATCGACAAATGTCTGTTTGTGGGTTATCCTAGGAAACCAAAGGGTACCAATTTTACCACCCCGAGGAACAAAAGGTGTTTGTTGCCGGGATGGCCACTTTCGGAGAAAGAGTTTATTCGGATAGGGTCGGTGGGAGTAAGATTGATCTCGAAGAAATTCGAGAACCACTTACGAATAACGATCCGTTGATGGAAGTAGAGGAGGCACCACATACAAATGTGGCGCCACCTCTACCGTAGACACAATTACACCTCGAAGATCCACGAGGAACGCCGTGGACCGAAAGGTACATCTGGCGTGTATCTCATGGAAGATGAGGACCCTAGAACTTATGAGGAGAGTCTTTGTTAAGGCACGACAAAGAGAAATGGCTCAAGCCATGAATTACGAGATGGAATCCATGAAGGACAACCAAGTTTGGAACTTAGTTGATGCGCCTGAGGAATAGTTCCCATAGGGTGTAAATGGGTCTTTAAGAGAAAGACCGACATGGACGGTAACGTGACTACCTACAAGGCTAGGTTGGTGGCAAAAGGTTATAAGCAAAGACAAGGAGTTGACTATGATGAAACCTTCGCTTGATTGCCATGTTAAAATCCATTAGAATTTTGCTCGCTATTGCAAAGCATACCATGATTACGAAATCGGCGGATGGATGAAAACAGCTTTCCTTACGGGAACACATGCGAGGAAGTGTATATGACATGACTGAGGTTTCACAACCAATGACGCCAGGATGGTGTGTAAAAGCGCAAAGATCCATTTATGGATTAAAGCAAGCTTCTCGGAGTTGGAATCTTCGCCTTGATGAGATAATCAAGCAGTTTGATTTCATCAAGAACGAAGATGAGCCCTGTGTTTACAAGAAGGTTAGTGGGAGTGCCATTGTGTTCTTAGTGCTTTATGTGGATGACATATCGCTCATAGGGAATGATGTGCCTATGTTACAATCAGTCAAAGCTTGGTTATCCAAGAACTTCTCAATGAAGGACTTGGGGTGAGGCAACCTATATTCGGGAATAAAGATCTATAGAGATAGATCTAAAAGGTTGCTTGGTCTGTGCGCAATCCACCTACATAGACAAGATTTGAAGAGATTCAGCATGGAGCGATCAAGAAAGGATTGTTGCCCATGTCACATGGGGTCTACTGTCGAAGGGAATGAGTCCTAAGACGAGAGGAGGAAAGGGCACAAATGAGTAAAGTCCCTTATGCTTCGGCAATTGGGTCTATCATGTATGCCATGTTATGCACAAGACCGCACGCCTGCGTACCCTCTTAGTATGACTAGTAGGTACCGGTCCAATCCAGGTGATGGTCATCGATTGTCAAAAATATCCTTAAGTACTTGAGGCGTACTAGGGATATGTTCTGGTTTTCGGGGAACGATGATTTAGTATTGCGAGGTTACACAGATGCCGGTTCAAAGCGACAAAAAGCGACTTCAAGTCACAACTGGATTTGTTTTCACGCTTAACGGCGGAGCAAATGAGTGGAAGAGTTCCAAGCAGGAGACTCTGCGGACTCTACAACGGAAGCCGAATACATAGCAGCCTCGGAGGCGGCAAAGGAAGCGATTTGGATGAAGAAGTTCATTCATCGAACTTGGTGTGGTTCCCTCCATTGAAGGTCCCGAAGACCTGCATCGTTGTGATAATAATGGAGCGATATCTCGATCAAAGGAACCAAGGTCTCATGAAGTCCAAACATGTGCTACGGCACTATCACTTGATTAGAGAGATAGTAGATAGAGGAGATGTAAAGATAGAGAAAGTCCACACGGATGATAACATAGCCGATCCGTTAACCAAGGCATTGTCTCAAGCTAAGCATGAGAAACATGTTCACTTGCACGGGCTTAGGCATATGGGTGATTGGCTTTAGGCCAAGTGGGAGATTGTTGGAAAGGTGTCCTAAACCCAATCGGTCGGACCGGATCCGACCGGTCGGGTCATTCTGATCTATTTAGTTCATGTAATAACTTTATTGTGATTAATAAAAGCACTTATGTTATTATATATTGTTTGTCTTCATATTATTTGTAGTATATATATAGTAACGTCCCTAGTATCGATCTGTGATAGAGAAACCATGATAGTGATTATGGTTGATGAGATCTCTAATCACTATAACAAGGTTGGTACTTAAATGTCTCTAGTCTTACATATTATCAAATGGGACATTGATAGTATAATCGAGACTAGCACGTATTGGATGTCTTCTATCTTTTAGAAGGTAGGGATAGATCTCGTCTATCGAAGTGTAGGGACACTTGGGTATGCGTGGACGTGTATTAGAGAATGCGCGACGTTAGACCGACCCACTTACATTAAGTGTCACACTATGTGGCGGTTGTGTAATTATCCTTTTGACCGGAGTCTTCATGGCATCACGGTGTGGATTGTCATGCTTTGACACTATTGAGATTTCTCCTAACCACGGGGCGATCATGCGGTAGTGATTGGGTGTGATATTGAAGCATGCGGAGTATACATGATTGGTCGTCCGGGAATCGCGTATCCTATGATTGGGATTGAATATCCGAAATGGCCTTCTTATAAGGAATGTCTAGCTCTCGAGAATCTTTGCAAAGTGGGAGTAAATGTGTTATTCGAGAGAGCATGATATCCAGATTATAAGATACGATCGTCAATGTATTGACACTCGAGATCGATCGTATGGATATTATTATAGCGATAGGATTGTAAGTTACACGGTAAGCGCTTCACATGAAAGGTAGTAGTCATTGCTTTTGACTCTTCCGATAATTGGGGTCACGGTGTGTTGCTAGACGCTATCCCGTGATCGTTAGGTATGAAGGGCATTTTAGTAAATTGCACTTTGTGTCTACGGCCAACATATTCGGAAGCCTATCGGGTCACACACATATGAACATCGAGTCGGATTAAAATGCGGTTATAGTTGATAACCAAATAAGGAAAGTTTATCTACAGACTATAAAGGTTATAGTGGTAAATTAATATGGTGGTATTTATTTATTATGAATAAATAAAATACAAGATATTAATTATATATAAATTAGATTAATTAAAGAATATTCCGAAGTCAATCTTTTTTGGGATATGGGGCGCCACTTTTGAGTGTATGAGATACACTTGGATTGTGCACTTTAATTAATAAATATTGCCATAATATTAATATAGGATATTAATTGATTTTGCAAAATAGATTTATGGTAATAAGATAATTATAATCAATATATGATATTGACAAAATATTATAATTAAAGAGATAAATCAATCTAATTGATTTTCCTTATTTTATTAGAAAAAGGTTTTCTTCTCCTCCACACTACATATGGGCGCCACTTCTCTATAAAAGGAAGTGGGTGTCAAGCTCTTTTGTACAACACAATTGCAAGAGTTCATAATTCTTGTGTAAAATAGAGAGCTCTCCATAGTGAGTTTGTGAGGAAGAAAAGGTCGATCTAGCGGCCGGAGTTATTACGATAGCAATCAAGGAGGATTCCGGCGAGGGGTTCGTGTGGATTAGCGATAGAGGCCGGACGCGTGGACGGCTTGCGCATTGAACTACTCTCCGTTGGCGGTCAAAGCGACGATCTTGTAGATCATCTAAGGTATAACCGTCAAACCTACTTAACGTGTTTATTGCATTAAACGAAGAACGATCTAGAAAAGGAAATCAAATTTTAAATTCCGCTGCGTTAAACTAGTGATTTCCTAACAGTGGTATCAGAGACAGACTTCGTGCTTAAGCAATAAGCATAAATTAAATGCGTAGTATTTAATCGATAGATGCAAGATTTAAATCACGAAACGTAACAGATTTAATAACAAGTAATAACAAATAGAGCATATGCAGTTCTTCTGAAAACATCATCTTAATTAACATGCATTTACAGATTAGGCAAGATATTAACCGAAATTCATGTTTAAGCACCAGATTATTCAAGATTAAACATGCAGTCATAGATTATTGCATATTAGAGACTTAATCTCATCAAAAGCTAATAAATTAATGAAATGGCAAGAGAACTTCCCAGAAATGGCTTGTTCATGGGTTGAGGGTTTGGTTTGGACATCATAGGCTCAGTATAGGTCTTCATTGGCCTCAGCAAGTCAGGTTTCGACAGATGACCAACGTCTCTACCTTCACGGACCGATGCAACTGAGACAGAGATGAAAACACTTTCGATCTGAGCATGAATCCAGGTGTTGCAGAGACTGCTTCCATCAGAGAGTTATTTTGGGCGAGAGAGAAAACATAGAACCGAAAGGTTCTTCTGAAAAGAGAAAGAGAATCATGGAAGAGGAAATAGGAGGGGAAACTTGAGAAACTATGCCCGAAAAGTAAAAAATTTGACAAAATATGTCTCGACGCATGCGTGCCTCGTGCGTCACTCATGCTTCGCGCGTGCGACGCGCAGTGGTCATGCGTGCCTCGTGCGTCGCGCGTGCATCGCTCATGCGTCGGACACAGGCATAGTTTTCAATTGTTTACTTTTGGAGCATATTTTTCCAATATTTTACTTCTCAGGCATATTTTTTCAAATTTCCCAATAGGAGAGAGGCTAGAGACGTTATAGGAAACTGCAGGACAATTAAAGTCTGATAGACTTTTGGGGTTGAGATAAGGACATTTGAGTGGGGAGGGAGTTACGAAGAGGTGGAGGGATAAGACTGTCTATTGTGGTGGCTCCTTATAACACTCCCCATTTATCTTATTTTTCATTTCATGTTCACTTTTCAACACTCTATAAAACAATCAACTCCAATAATCACTCCTTATACAATTCATCAAAATTATTTTTTGTCTCTATCTCAATTAACCAATTTAACTATCAACATACTTTCCCGCTTTTTTCTTTTTATTTTCTCATAAAATTAAAATGAAATATTTTATAGTTGCAAAATGATATTTTAATATGACGTATGCGTTTATAAAATATGTCGTATGTTATTTTTGAAAAAATATAGTATCTTTTAAATTTTTTTGTATTTTTATCAACTCACAACGAGTGACAGAACACACATTTTCACACTTGATTATGATATAGTATCAATTGATTGTGATTGAGACCCATTATAATTAATGATGCAAAATTTTGTTGTTTTAATCGTTATAACACAACCGTTGTACATATATCACCACTCTATCTAAAAATATCACAACTCATTAGGAGATTTTTTTTTTCGGGGAAGGGGCTAGAAGGACAAAAAAAAAATGATAAATGGGTCTAGAAAGACAAATTTCAAAATCAAATATTAGTAAGGACAAATTGCTAATATAGTGACAAAAATGCCCATTTATAATTTTAATAATAATAAATAGCTAAGAAAAAGTAAGAATAACCCATAAAATGTCGTAACATCCAATGAAAAATAGTAACAGCCAAAAAACAAGTAGTAACAGCCTCGGAAAAAATTGTAACACCCAATGAAAAAGAAGTAACGGCCTAAAAACAAGTAGTAACAGTCTTAAAACAAGTAATAACAACCCGTAAAATATAGTAACGGCCAATAAACAAGTCGTAAAAATCCCATAAAAATGTCGTAACATCCTAAAAACAAGTAGTAACAGACTAAAAACAAATAGTAACAGCCCCGTAAAATGTAGTAACGACCCTAAACTTTTTCCAAAAAAAAAAAAAAAAAAAAAAAAAAAAAAAAAAAAAACCGACCTGCTTCATTAAATTGGACTTGGCCGGAAAAAAAGCAGCCTACTTGCCGGAAAAAATACAGCCTGTTTGGAAATTGGACTTGGCCGGAAATTGGAATTGGCCGAAAAAAAAACAGCCAGATTATCGATTTCATTTTCGTGTCCAATCTTCCATGGCTCCAATCTTCCATGATTTTCATGGCCAATCTTCCGTGGCTCAAATAAACAGCCTGATTCTTGGATTTGGACGGAAATTGGACTCTCTCCAGTCTACTCCCGTTTCTCGTAATCTCCGGCAAGCCCCCTGCAAAATACCCTCTCTTTCCTCGTCCTCTCTCCCATTTTTGAATGATTCAAAGAATGCGCGTGTGCATCGCCAGCAAAGATCGCTAGCGGCGGTGGCGTTTGAAAGAAACGGCGTGGCGGTTTTGAACGATACCTTCCAAGGCGGACAAACCCATGTTCAGGGCTGATGCTTTTGAACGCTGAACTGATTGCGATTTAGGGTTAATGCCATTTACCCGGCGTTGGGAGGGAGTTCAGCGAAGAGGTAAGAGCAGGCTGCAGAGGGGCGGCGGCCATGGTTGAGCGCTTCTCCTCCCCAAATCGTTCAAAAATGCAGCTTGTAAAATAGGTTTTTTTTTTGTTTTGGAAAAGTGTATTTTGGTAAGTATAATTAGGTTTTGTCCTTATTAATATTCCATTTCTTGTAGCCTAATAAACACACTAATTTGTCCTTTTAGACAAAAAAAACCTTTTTTTTTATTTATAAAACACGGATAACTTCATTTATTTTATGTCTCTTGCATTTTTATCCTATTGGATGTGTATCTGCAATTTTAGGGATGAGGGATAGGGGAAATTTCAGCATTTTTCTTCCACCACATACTTCACATCTTAATTTTTCATCACATACTTTAACAAATATCCATCATATAATTCACCTCGTTTTTACTCTCGCACTATATTTCCAAGTACCACTACAAATATTTCATTGCATTTAAACATCAATCCACCACTACAGGTTCATAACTTGTATAGTTATTTACATGGCAAATCCTCCGTTTTGGCCTTTCAATATGCAAATAGACAATGATTTCGAAGAATTCTGTGAACAACAAATGCGCAACCAAGAAATGTTTATGCGCGTTATCGAAGCGGCTGAAGAGACTGAGGTTGAGCTCGAGCAGCCTCGGATTTGCCGGCGTACATTTATTAGCCAAGATCGAGTGAAAGCACACGACGATCGTTTCAGAAACTATTTTGCTGAAAATCCTATTTTCCCCCCACGTATGTTCCAACGCCGGTTTAGAATGCGCTTAGAGTTGTTTCACAGGATTCGAGCAGATCTTGAGGCTTCACAACCATATTTTCAGCAGCGTTATGACTGTACCAGGAAGATTGGATTCTCATCCATCCAAAAAATGACGGCTGCTTTGTGAATCCTTGCATACGGGAGCCCAATTGATCGCGAGGACGAGGCTCTTGCCATAGCAGAGACCACTGCTACCGAAATTGTTCGTCTATTTTCGAGTGAAAGCACACGACGATCTTTTGAGAAACTATTTTGCTGAAAATCCTATTTTCCCCCCACGTATGTTCCAACGCCGGTTTAGAATGCGCTTAGAGTTGTTTCACAGGATTCGAGCAGATCTTGAGGCTGCACAACCATATTTTCAGCAGTGTTATGACTGTACCGGGAAGATTGGATTCTCATCCATCCAAAAAATGACGGCTGCTTTGTGAATCCTTGCATACGGGAGCCCAATTGATCGCGAGGACGAGGCTCTTGCCATAGCAGAGACCACTGCTACCGAAACTGTTCGTCTATTTTGTGAGGCAATTGTTAGCATGTACACTGAGCAATATTTACGAGCTCCAAATGAAGTTGACGTTGCTCGACTCATGGAAGAAAATAAGAATCGTGGTTTTCCAGGTATGATTGGTTCATTGGATTGCATGCACTGGGAGTGGCGTAATTGTCCCACAGCATGGCATGGTCAGTTCACCGGTAGGCCAACCGTGATTATTGAAGCTGTAGCATCCCAAGATCTTTGGATTTGGCATGCATTTTTCGGCACACCAGAAACTTACAATGATATATCAACTCTTGAACAATCTCCAATCTTTGACAGATTCATTCCATGCCAAACACCGTACATTCCTTACGAAGTAAATGGCAATGTGTATTACATGCCATACTATCTAATAGATTGCATATACCCTCATTACGCAACACTAATCCAAACCATCAAGCGGCCTCGGAGTGACAAAGAAAAACATTTCGGACAACAGCAAGAGGCTTGTAGAAAGGATGTTGAGAGGGCATTTGGGGTATTGCAAGCAAAATGGGCTATTACCATGGGTCCGGTAAGATTCTGGAACCAACAAACATTAAATAATATCATGTATTGTTGCATTATTTTGCATAATATGATCATAGAAGATGAGCGTCAAATGAATATTGAGCAGTGGGGACATGTGGCCGGTGAAACTATGCCACAAGAATTACTTCAACATGATCCGGCTGTGTTGCGTGCATTTATCAATTCTCGGATAAGGAAAGTGCGGGATAAAAGCATGAACAACCAACTTAGGCATGATCTGATCGAGCATTTGTGGAATAATTTTGGCAACAGTTGAATAAATCGGTATTCTAGGCTAAAACATTTTCATGATATTTGTGTTTCGCATGTGTACGGTTTTATGTGTTTAGTGTTACTAAGAAATCATGGAAACTATGTTTCGCTTTTGATTTCAATGTTATTAGTGACCTTGTATTTTCATGTGCTATGTAATGGGTGCAATCAATAAAATAAGAAATAAGCTTTGCATACACGTCTTTATACCGTCGGTAATCACTATTTATAATTACTACACGAAGATTAAATAAAAAGCTTATCAAACAAAATGATAGATAAGTCATAAAGTTGTACAAAAGTATATACATACAAAACACAAAATCTAATTGATGTTTGTCAGCAGCACTTCTTACGCCTTCCAAAATAAAAACCAAAAGCAAGATCATTCCCAAGTAGCCAACAAAAATTACAACGGGGTCGACAATCCGTTGATTTCAATCTTTGACAAACTTGCAGCATCTTCTATATCAGTTGATCATTGCAACCAACACAGCAAAAAGCATTGTCTCAAAATCTGCATTACACATGAACTAAAGTGATGCAATTTTTAGTTGTATTATTTTTTATGTCACAATACATGTAACAAAAATGTTTCATACGCCCCCTCCCCTTTGTGAAAACTTCTATGGAACCAAAAATCAAACACCAAGTAAAAATATCAAAAACACCAAATAAACATTAAAAATGATAAGCTAACACCAACTTTTTTATATTTCATAATCAAAAACACCCTCCAGCAGCAGCAGCAAAAAAGAAAAAAACACACACACAAGAACATAAGAGTCATTCAATTCTCTTCAAATGAGAATTATAGAAATGGCCTCACAACTATTCCAAAGTACCATCTTAGAAACCTTTCAGCAACAAACTTTTTAGAAAGCAAATGTGATACATGAGCTGATATTTAGAAAGCATCTGCTACAAGTCCAGATGTAATGCTAAACTATTAACAATAAAAAAATACCGTAAAAGCAAGAGACGATTAGTTTCACTCGTATTTTCTTTTCTCTAGTCCAAAATTTTCCTTTCGATTAACCCCTTCCGAGCTTAACATTATAACCCTCCAAGTCCTGCTTGACCGTGTTTAGCCTCGGTTGCCTCGATTAGTGGAGATTCTAGCCCGGTATGAGATGTGTGTAGTCATTTGGCCGGTATTCGAAACCGATAATCATTTTGAGTGTAGCCCTCGGTTTTTATCACACATACTTCATTTTTGTGGTAAGATAGAGTCAAGTGGTTTACATTCAGTGTCTACTTTACGTTCACCTTGATGTCGTGAGTACTATGCACGTTTCGTAAAGTTGATCCCTTGGTCTGTTTTAAAGCGCCCAATTTACTCGAGGACGAGCAAAGGCTAAGTGTGGGGTGGTTGATGGGAGTCAACTTTATTGCACTTTGGTGTGCAGTTTAACCCCCGTTTATCACTTTATTGACATGTTTTGGGTATTTCTAGACCTAATTAAGAGTAATATCGAGAGTTATACACACGGGGAGTTAAACTGTCATATCGATAGTAAACTCCGCCTTTTTAGCGATATTTATCTCTTTTCCGAGCACTCTTGTCGTGCGGATTTACGCGTGGTGTCTGTTCGTACATGTTATTGCAGGACTTAGGTGGCTCGAGGTCCCGGAAGGCGATATTTTGGAGGGAGAAACATGTTCGAGGCACGAAAGTAGCATTGAAGTGGAGAAAATGTAAGTTTGGAAGGAAATTGGGTTGAACGAGCGTATGGCTTACTCCAAACGAGCGTTTGTGGCAAGCTCCATTTAAATAATGTGATATCAGCTTAAACTGGCGTTTGGACAGTTCAAACGAGCGTCTGTCAAGTTAGCATTTGATACTGAAAGTTAGATTTTCAGACGGACGAGCGTCCAAATCGCCCAGAACGCATATTGCAAGGGGTCAGCCCAAATCATGAAAGCTCATATAATCCGAACGGGCGTTCAGCCAATCCAGACGGGCGTTTGCCCTCAAGGCATGATCCATGAACTAGCGTTTAAGAGGAGCCAAACGCTGGTTCACTGAAGAATAAACCCTAATCACCATCAGATCTCCAGGCAGACGAGCGTCCACCTTGGAGCAAACGCTCGTTCAGCACCGACAGCAGCAGATTTCAACCCTACACTATAAATACGCAGCTCATTGAGCACTTTTATATATCTAGCCGACTTTAGACATTTTGTGGGCGATTTTGGTGCGGTTTAGAGTAGGTTGATCATCCTTTGATCCTTTGATTCCATAGATAACATCCTTCGATTCTACATACTTTTCATAGCTTCGATTTACGTTTCAAGATCAAAGATTTGACTTTTTGGTGGATTATTTCTTCATACTTTTTCTGGATCAGATTTTCTACGACTATATGGTAATAACTACTTTTTCCTTTATTGTTTTAGTTATGATTTCAATCATTATTTCTGGTATTAGCATAATCATGAGTAGCTAATTGCATGTGTAGTCGAATTATGGAAAGCGAGCGAAAACCCTAAGGGGGGATGAGATTGGGAAATGTGTAGTGCGTAATATCATGTTTAAACGATTAATCCACGTCCTAAAATTGATTATAACATCTTTGAATTAGTTTGATCACCTAGTTCACTGTCATACACATCAAACTTATAGAAGCATTTTGCGGTGAGATGTGGGAAAAAGGGTTTTAAGATCGCTGCGTAAATTCGGCCTAGTTGTTAGGACCGTTTCCATTATAGAGGTTTGTCATCGTTGTAGAAGCATTTTGCGGTGAGATGTTAGGATAATCGGTTTTCTAAAGGGAGAGTCGGTTAGCTTCACATAGGGTGGTTAGATCAAGTTGTTCAGTCTAATCACTAGAATTAGGAGTTGGCACCCGTGGATGTCGTTAAACTACATAGGATAGGTAGGTCGGTTAAGACACGCTCCCTGTCAAGTCCTTTCTAAGGGGTAAAAGTAGCTCGTGGGATCATAGTTCGGCTATACCCTTTAATAACTAGAAGTAAAACCGGTAGTTTAATCTTTAGTTCTGCATTAGCATAATACCTTCCACCATATTTTGGCCTGAACTAAGTTCTACGTCAGCTTTGGTACTTAGACATGACTCCCTGTGGATTCGACCTTGTGACCACTATACTCCCGTTGACCCGATACTCTATCGGTGAAAGTTAAGGGTTAAGTATTTTGCTATCAAGAATTTTGGCGCCGTTGCCGGGGAGTAAAGTCTAATATCTTTTAAGTTGACCGAAAGCTTGGGCGGGCTTAGGTCGTTTTTATTTCATTTTCTTGTTGTTTCTGTTTTACAGTGAATGACCCGAAGTTTAAAAGAACCTCTTATCGATCCAATTGAAAAGATCGAAGCTTTTGCACGTCACAGAAATAGTCAACACCGAGGAGAGATCCTGATTGCTAGTCTGAACCTTCTGTTTGAAGAAGGGATAGTAGAAAGCTCTGACTTAGATTCCTCTGAAGAAATGGATGATATAACGATTCGTAGAGATGGAAAAGGTCCCTTCAATGAACATAATGCATAGGGGCAGACCTCGAACACTACTGGTGGTAATGCAACACTGCCGTTGCAAACTCCACCGAGAGATCCTCGTGTAGAACAGATAGGGGGAGACGATACAGTGTTACAGTAGTTGATCACCCCACAATTTAATCAGAGAACATGGATTGGACAGACCAGGGGAGGACAAAATACCCAGAACCTCAAAACAGAACTCGACCAAGCTACTGTAAACCGAGTACTGCAAATGCTTAGGAATCAAGGGAACCAACAGGTGTTCCAGAACAAAAATATTCAGCAACCACCAATGCAGCAGTTTCATCAACAGCAGAATTATCAGCCATAGAGGTCTCAGCAGGTACAGGGACCGAGAGTCTATCGCGATTATGTGACTACCCCACAGGAAGTTACAGGGCACAATCCAATTAGAGTGCCTCCTATCAATGCCAATAACATGGACATAAAGCAAAATATCTTGAATATGTTGGGGAACACGCCTTGTTCAATTGGAAGTCAACGGAAAACCCGAACAGCTTTTTGGATCATTTTCTCCAAATTTGTGGAACGATGAAGTATAATGGTGTAAGTGATGAGGCGATAAAACTGATAGTTTTCTCTTTTGCAGTTAGAGGAGCTGCTAAGGATTGGTACGATTCATTGCCTAATGATTCGCTACATACGTGGGCGGATGTGGTTAGAGTGTTTCTGAGGAAGTACTTTCCTCCGGCTAAGATTTTGGATTTAAAAGAAGAAATCTCTTCGTTTGATGGTCTCGAGGAAGAGACACTGAAGGAGACGTATGCGAGATTTAGGGGTCTACTGAAGAGATGCCCTCCATACGGTTTCTCAACTGTTGAGCAAGTGATTATACTATTCAGAGCCTTAGAGCCAGTGGATCAGAACAAGCTGAATGCCGCAAGTGGCGGAGATATTATGAACCTCCCACCGGATCAAGCTATGAGACGGATTGAGAATATGGATGATGGAAAAGAGCAATGGGGGTCATCTAAGAAGAAGAAGAAGGCTCCACTGGAAAGTGTGAAATCTCTAAAAGAAGAGTTGGACAGAGAGACAGCCATGCATGACAAGATGCAAGAAATTGTACTGAAGATGGACCAAATGGAGTTGGCTAAAAATAAGGCAGAGCAATACCAACTTTGTGGGGGTGGACACTCAGCATTGGAGTGTACATCATCGAAAAAGTTCAGTTACCCACAGCAGTTGGTACCTACCCAAGAACAACAACAGTTTCGGAATCTAAATGATTAGTAGAAGATGAATGTGTATGCAATGGGGCAGATGAGTGCAAATCAGCAGGATTATGGCCAGCAACAGTGGAATCAAAATTTCGAGAATCAGCAAGGGCCACCAATGGACTATGGTATGGGTGATGAGTCAGCAATATGATGTGAGCTATGTTGGACAAGGTAGTGGGGGGCAATGGAATCAGAATCAACAAGGTCAAGGTTGGAATCAGGGGTAGAATCAAAACCGGAATCGTAACAATAATCTAAACCAAGGTTTTAGGCAAAACCAAAGCCCATACAACCGACCTTGGAACCAGAATCCCTAGAATCAGAATTCATACCAGAATCATAACCAAGGCAACTATCAAAGTAACCAGAACCAGCAATCTCAGTCATAAGGCGAACAGCAACAGCAAAGCCAGAATTGGGGTCAGAATCAAGGATGGAATCAAAATCAGGGCCAGCAGAATCAATCAGCAAGCCAACCGCCGAGAAACAATAATTCTGGCACCTATCAGCATCCGAATGCTCATCCCCACCAGAGCAATCAAAATAACCAGCAATCCAATACTTCTGGTGTTCAGAAGACGTCCGCTGAGATACTCCTGGAAGGACTGGATAGGACTGTATCTGAGTAGAACAAAAATGCTGTGGAGAAAAAAGTGTCCACCCATTCTACCATTCGGAATTTGAAGACACAAGTAGGGCAAATCACCGACACTATAAGGACAAATTTGAGTGGTGGTTTCGCGAGCAATACTGAGAGAAACCCAAAGGGTGTGAATGCTGTGTTCACACGAAGTGGTAAAGAGGTTGGACTAAGTGTGAAGAAGAAAGAACTGTGGGCAGAGAAAGCGGAAACTGAGAAAGCTGAGAAAGAGAAGGTAGTTCACCGTGAGGGGGCCATGTATGGTGAAGTCGAGATTGAAGATTTGGAAATTGGCAATGTGGAAAAGGAAATGGCTGCAATGAGAAAAGAGTTGGAAGCCACGAAGAAAGCATTGGCAGAGGCAAACAAGAAAGCATTGGAAGGGGCAGCACCAAAGAAAGACTATGTAGTCTTGGACATCAGAGAAGAGGAGCCCTCGCCGCCTAAAGTAAAAGGTAAACAGAACAGAATCCCTCCTCCTCCCCCTGATTTTGATGTTAGTACGTTACCCTACCCTCCTAAGGGACCCAGAAAGGACATACTGACCGAAGGTCAGGCGAAATTTCTGAATCTCCTAAAAAAGGTAGAGGTAAACATTCCCTTATTAGAGGCAATTTTGAGCATTCCCCCACACTTTAAATTTTTAAAAGGAATGTTGTCGAGTAAGGAAAAGATGCAATAGATGGTGCATCTATGTGAGGAGTGTTCTGCAATTTTTTATTTTTTATTTTTAAAACAACTTTATTTTATTCAAGGAAGAAATAAAGTGCTACTGTTCTGCAATTTTTGAAAATAGGATACTCCCTAAGATGCAGGATAGAGGTAGCTTGACCATCCCAATCACCATTGGAGAGACAGTGTTTAAGAATGTGCTGTGTGATCTAGTAGCTTCTGTGAGCTTAATGCCTAGAGGAATTTATGAGTAGTTGGGATTGGGTAAGTTAGAACCGACATGGATGACCCTACAGATGGCGGATAGGTCTGTTAGGACACCTATGGGGGTAGGTGAAGATGTGTTGGTGCAGGTTGATAAGTTTGTGTTTCCCGTTGATTTCGTAGTTTTAGATATGGACATGGATGCAAAAACTCCTCTTTTGTTAGGTTGGCCTTTCTTGAATACATGAGAGACCTTGATAGACGTTAAGAGGGGGGAAATCATACTACGAGTCGGGAAAGAGAGTGTGTCCATTAATGTATATAATGCAATGAAACATCCTGAGGATGAAAAGAGCGATTGTTTTTCTGTTGATGCTATATATCCTTGTATTTTGGAGCACACTAACCTACAGGGATACCTAGAGCCGATGGAGGAGTGCTTGATGAAGTCAAGCACCACGGAAGATGATGATCCAAGAATGAGAATTCAGGTATATCATTTGGAGTCAACTCCATATGTCGACGCGGGATGGAACAATAAATTAGAGCTCGGTTTGACTGGCAAGCTACCAAAGCCATCAATTGAGGAACCACCGACTGATCTTGAGTTGAAGCCACTTTCTGAGCATTTAAAGTACATATTTTTAGAACCTGATAAATTACTTCTTCTTATTATTTCGTCTGCACTAACCGTTTTGTAGGAAGCTAAGTTAATTCACGTTCTAAAGCAACACAAAAAGGCCTTCGGATGGAAGATGGTCGATATCAAGGGGATTAGTGCTGATATCTGCAAGCACAAAATAATCCTTGAAGAGGGTGCCAAGCCGGTCCGGCAGTTTCAGAGACGGCTGAACCCGCATTTGCAAGAAGTGGTGAGGAAAGACGTGGTGAAGATGCTGGAACTAGGGATAATCTACGCGATATCCGATAGTAAGTGGGTGAGCCCCACACAAGTTGTTCCCAAGAAAGGAGGCATCACTGTTGAGCTAAATGATAAAGGTGAGCCCATTCCTACTCGCCTAGTCACTGGGCATAGGGTGTGTATTGATTTTCGCATGCTTAATGATAAAACTAGGAAAGATCATTTCCCCCTCCCTTTTATTGATCAAATGCTAGAGCGTCTATGTGGTCATGGTTTTACTGCTTTTTAGATGGTTTTAGTGGATACTATCAGATCCACATTGATATACATGACCCGTATAATACTACCTTCACTTGTCCTTATGGCACCTTCTCATTCGAACAAATGCCGTTCGGGTTGTGTAATGCACCCGCGACATTCCAGCGTTGCATGGTTGCCATTTTTGCAGATATGATAGAACGTTTTATGGAAGTCTTCATGGATGACTTTAGTGTTTTTGGTGACACTTTTGAGGAGTGTTTGTCTAATATTGATAAGGTGCTTGAGCGTTGTGAAGAGACAAACCTAGTTCTAAATTGGGAGAAGTGTCATTTCATGGTCACTGAGGGAATTATGTTAGGCCATAAAGTGTCGGGGAAGGGAATAGAGGTTGATAGAGCTAAGATAGAGGCAATAGCTAAGCTTCCTATGCCCACAAATCTGAAAACCCTAAGATCATTCTTGGGTCATGCAGGTTTCTATCGTAGCTTCATTCCGGGTTTTTCCCAAATTGCTAGACCTCTTACCCTTCAGTTGATGAAGGGAGCTCCCGGTTTTTTTGATGCGGCATGTCTAGATGCCTTTAGAACACTCAAGAAACTTCTTACTTCAGCTCCTATCTTAGTGGCACCTGATTGGTCCAAGGCTTTTGAAGTCATGTGCGATGCGAGTGACT